>PVIA01005187.1:0-120673 GCA_004024845.1 Tonatia bakeri
AAAAAAAAGAAAAAGAAATCCAGTAAAAGATAACTCCTCCTTCTATTCTGGTTAATTGCCTTGAGGGAGGGACATAGGAGAGCTGGTCTTTTGTTATAAAAAGAATTAAGATGAAACACTCTAATGGTTCCGAGCTTTGGAAGAGATTGTGACTACATCTTTGTCATTCTAACCAACCATTAGAGTAATGATCTAAGAACCAGTGATTTTTTTCTGGCTCTACCTGGATGAAAAAGACAAGGACCCACTTTCTGTTTCAGAAAGTGCAATTAACATAGCATTTTTCATTAGTCAAATGAAACCCTATCAGAAGGAACCCCAGAGTCGTGTCTACTTCACAGGACTTCTATCTTGAACCAGAGTGTGATAAGTGAGGAGGGTCTGAGATATCAATTTCATCTTTATATTTTCCTTGTACAGGCTTTCTTATATATTGGGATTAAAGTGTACTTAAATCTCATAAACTAAACTGATAAGCTAAAGAGAACACACATTGTAAACAAAAGTCATTTTGAAATAATACAAATGAGGATGTATAAAATTATTAAAGATACAGTATGCAAAAAGAAAATTCCAATCTATCAAATCCTAGGGCATAGACAGTAGGTTTTTTTGGAATCCAGGGAAATATAGACACTTACATATATTGTGTATTGACAATGTGTAGGCAAAGTGAACTAAGCAAATTATGTAATATAATTTTCAGACAGGTAATATTATTGCAATAGATTGATAAGTATCAGAAGGTTAATATAACTTGAATAAATTAATATAATATTGTTTTTTTACCATTAGGAAAACATTTGTAGTACATTTAGATAACTTGTAAAAAGTCAAACCATTGGAAATAGCAGAGCCATAATGTTAACCTGGAACTTTCTCTTCCTAAGTAATTGTCACTACACCCCATGGCTTTGCTGACAACATGAAAAGATTAAATTCATAGCACATCAACGTCTTAAAACATTTCACAGAAAATAACACATTGTAAAACTAAATTTCCATTAATGCCATTACTGGAAGTCTCAAAGTTTCACAAAGGGTTAGGGATAAATTCAACACTTACCCACTTTTCTGATTTTGTGCTATACTTTATTTAACTCTCCAGCTGAATACCACTCCTCAACGGATTTTTCTTCTCCATGCCTTTGCATGGACATTGTTCTTTCACACAGTATGCTTCAATCTTCAGTCTGAATGATATGTATTTTTCAAAACCTAGATAAATGCCTTTTTTTCTTTAAAGCCACCCTATATTTACTCAGGAAATTAGGTACTTATCTCTTTATACACTTCATTGGGAGCTAGGTTTGTTCCTGGTTTATTGCTATGATGTGCAGTATAAAATAAATGTATGAAAATAGATTACAACCCTATACTTCATAAAAAATAGGAGTCAAAACTGTTTGGTGAGCATTACTGAGTCCTGGATCAACACCTTGGAGACCAGTCAGGCCTACTAAGAACCTGGCTATGGATGAACCATGGGCTATGGATGAACCCTTTTGACAACTGTGTATGCACTTTTAATAACTGTCTCATGCAGCCTCTGCAGCCTCAGCCATGGGCCCACCTCTGCTTCCAGAACCGTGGCTGTGTCCCTACCCCTGGTTGCAGTGGTGGATGGTGCCCAACTATACCTGTGACCCCGGTGGTGTACCACCAATCCAGCTGCCCTGCACCCTGTTGTGGTTGCCACTGCAGCAGCAGAGGCCAGCACCTGCCCAGACACTGCCATCTGCCACTGTGCTCCTGCTGCAATAGTGGAGGCCAGGTATCACACCCCAAGTCCCAGGGACAGCCCGTGTCCCAGGGCAGAGAAGCCCCACATGTGCCTGACCCATGGTTCAGCTGCTGCCCATCCCACCCCAACAGCAGAGGCCATATACTCACACCTGCAGCCCCTGGTGCAGCAGCAGAGGAGGTGGATGCCAACGCCCCACAGCCATGGCAGCTCCCCTGCTCTGCAGGGCCGACTGGCTTACTGAGAAGAAGGTGGAGACACCCCTGCAGGGGACAGCAGAAAGGCTCCGGGAGCCAGCAATTCCCAGAAAGACTTAACTCAGTGCAAGAGCTGAACTACCCTGAAGAGACTCTGAGAGTCCCTAGCATCTAAGACAGCAAAGAGCAAGAAGGTGGTATGTGAGTTGCTCATAATTGGTGCCCCTCAAGGACAGCACAACTGGTGGACTGAAGGTGTAGGCTGGGCACAGAATGACACTGGAAGCCCCACCGAGAACTGAGCAACTGGGCTGGACACTGGGTAACTGCCAAGAGTGTGGCTCAGGCATGGTCCCCATCTTCACAAAACCACAGGAAGGGAGAAAAGTGAAATCAATCCCCACTCAGCCTGCTACAGCCAGGAAGACCAGCAGAACTGGCTTAGCCTGTTTGAAGCCAGAAGGAGGCATTTTCTTACTCTTTTCTTTTTTTCTTTCCCTCAAAACAGAGACAATAAGACCTGGAGCTGTGAAAAGACCAGAGTTAGACCCTAAAAGGGACCAACCCAGCAACTGAGACAAGGAGACAAATTTCACTCTGCTATTCCAGAGAGCTTGCAAGTTATTGTATATTTGTATTATTACTATTTTTCAATATTTTTACATTTTTAAATTTTATTAGTATTTTTTATATTTCTTCTTTTTCTGTATAACCTTCTTTGTTTGGTTTGTTAAATTGCATTGTTTGTTTTTCACTGTTCTCTCTTTCACAGTACACTTTTAATTTTCTGTCTTCCACTTTACTTGTGTTCCAATAGCACACTACTTTAGGTTGTGTAAGTCCCACTGTTGTTATTCAGACCATATAGATTCTGTCACATGATTGTTGCTCCATTACTATTGTATATACTTGCTGTTCCATACAACTGTAAATACTACACAGCACCCCTCCCGGATCTTATCTCACTTCACTGTCTTCCAGAACTTTATTATTGTTGTGGTTAACTGTATTCTTTTGCACACTGCACCTATTTTCTATCCTTTGTTCTCATTATATATATATATATAAAATAATCTGACCTATAAACTCACTATTTTCTAGATCCAACTCACAATCCTTCCCCACTAAAAAGAGTCTTATATTTTTAACACCCTTTTAAAAATGTGTGTAATTGGTTGAAATATTATGGTTAACACTATACATATACAAAGCATCTCCTATCTATTCTCTAAGGGTTGATACTTTAAATACTATAGAATACACTCCCACTGCCTTAAACCATTTTGCTTCCCCCCTCCAACTGATCACATAAAAAAGTAGGTGGGAGCTGTGAACACTAGTGTACCTGCTGGAAGAGGAAACCCACCAACAAAGGAACAACCAGCAGATAACAACAGAAGAAAGTGAAGGACTGAGCAGAAGCCACAATAACCACCACCCAGGACCAATCTGAAGTTACAGCTAAATGGTGGAGAAATTACCCAGAACAAACAACTGAACAAGGGCAAGAGAGAAGGGCCTCAACACCTTGCACACACAGAAGAAACAACTTCAACACAACCTGCTCTCACCAGCACAGCAAAATATAAGAGGTGGTGGACAGAGTGACCCTCAGTTAACCAGCTGGAGGGAAGGACCCACCAAAGAAAGATCCAACAACAGTCAAAATCCAAAGACATACAGAGAGCCAAATACATGACAGCCCAAGGCCAGCAAGTTCAGGAGATCAAGGAGACTGCACCACTAAATCTCACAGGTCTCCTACCATAGGAGTTTACACCATAAACCCAGAAAGTCACAACAGATCTATTTAAGAAGCAGAGGGTAACAAGAAGAATCTCACAAACAATGGGAAGACAAATAAACAATGAAAGGAAAGGAGGAAGCCTTGGAAAAAATACTAAATGAAATAGAGGCAATTCAGCTATTAGATATTGAGTTCAAAGCAATGGTTATAAGGAAGTTCAGTGAGCTCACACAGAATTACCAGAAACTGCAGGGAACCTACAATGAACTCACTGCAAACTATATCAACATGAAAAAGGAAATAAAAGTTATCAACCAGGACAAAGAGGATATGAAGAATACAGTTGCTCAATTGAAGAACACTGTAGAAGGAATCAAAAGCAGGCTAGATGAAACAGAGGATCAAGTCAGCAACAGGGAAAACAACGTAGAAAAAAACACACAGAAAGAGCAAGAAAAGGAAAAGAGATTCAGAAAGAATGAAGAAGGGTTAAGGGAAACTCAGGTCAACATGAAACACAATAATATCTGTATAATTAGGGACACCAGAAAGAGAAGAAGAGGAAGGGATAGAAAACCTGTTTGAAAAAGTAATGATGGAAAACTTTCCTAATTTGATGAGAGAAAAAGTCACACAAACCCAGGAAACACATAGAATCCCAATCAAGGGGAACCCAAAGAGGCCCACTTCAAGACACATCATAATTAAAATGGCAAAATTCCCAGATAAAGAGAGAATCTGAAAGGCACCAAGGGAGAAAGAGGAAGTAACATACAAAGGAGCCCCAATAGGGCTAGCTGCTGAATTCTCAATGGAAATGCTGCAAGGCAGAAGGGAATGACAAGGAATATTACAAGTAATGAAAACCAAAGGCCTGCAACCAAGAATATTTTATCCAGCAAAGCTCTCAATTAAAATGGAAGACCAAATAAGGAGTTTCTCAGACAAAAGGAGCCTGAAAAAATACACCCTCTCCAAACCAGCTCTGCAAGAGATGCTAAAGGGTCTGCTTTAAGAACAGGGAAAAATACAGTGGGAGATAGGAACACAGGTAGGAAAAAACAGCCAAGAATGAGTACCTATCAATAACCTTAAATGTAAATGCTCCAATCAAAAGACATAGAATAGCTGAATGGATAAAATAGCATGACCCACACATATGCTGCCAACAAAAGATGTACCTCACAACAAAAGACCTACATGGACTGAAAGTGAAGGGCTAGAAACAAATATTCCAAACAAATGGGCATGAAAAAAAAGTTAGGGTAGCAATACTCACACCAGACAAAATAAGTTTCAAAACGGAATATAAAAAAGGACCCAGAAGGTCACTTCATAATACTCAAGGGAAGAATCCATCAAGAAGACATAAACATTGTAAATATATATGCACCCAACAAAGGAGCACCCAAATACATAAAAAAAACCTTAGAGGACTTCAAGAAAGATATTGACAGAAACACAATTATAGTAGGGGATTTTAACACCCCACTGTCAAAAATGGACAGATCTTCCAAACAAAATATCAACAAAGATATCATGGCATTGAACAATGCCCTAGAGGAAATAGACTTAAGTGATATATATACAGCCCTCCATCCCAAAGAAGCTAATACACATTCTTTTCAAATGCACATGGAAGATTTTCAAAAATAGACCACATGATAGCTCTGACCACAAAGCACTGAAACTGGAATCTAATCTCAAGAAAAAAACCCCAAAACACTCAAATTCATGGGGAGTGAATAGCATGCTCTTAAATAATGAATAGGTCAAGAATGAGACTAGGAAAGAAATTATAAAGTTCCTGCAAACAAATGAAAATCAATTTACAACAACCCAAAACTTATGGGACACAGTAAAGGCTGTCCTGAGAGGGAAGTTCATTGCGATACAGGACTACCTAAAAAAAGACAGAAATATTTCAAATAAACAACCTAACACTACATGTACAAGAACTTAAGGAACGACAACAAAGACAGCCCAGAGCAAGTAGAAGGAAGGCAATAACCAAGATCAGAGCACAATAAAATGACATAGAGACTAAAAGCACAATTCTAAGGATGAATGAATCCAGTAGCTGGTTCTTTGAAAGGATAAACAAAATCAACGAGCCTTTAAACAGGCTCATCAAGAAAAAAAGAGAGAAGACCCAAATAAACACAATCAGAAGTGAAAGAGGAGAGATTACAGCAGATACCACAGAAATACAGAGGATTGTGAGAAATTACTACAAAGCACTATACATCAAGATATTTGAAAACCTAAGTGAAATAAATTTCTAGAAAAACATAATTTTTCAAAACTGAATGAAGAAGAAGCAGAAAGCCTGAACAGACCAATAACAGCTGATGAAATTGAAACAGTAGTCAATAAGCTTCTGATACACAAAAGCCCTGGACCAGATGGTTTCACAGGAGAATTCTACAAACCATTTAAGTGAGAGCTAATCCCCATCCTCCCCAGATTATTTGAAAAAAATTCAAGAAGATGGAAGACTCCCAAACTCTTTATGAAGCCAGCATCATCCTAACCCCCAAACCAGATAAAGAAACAACAAAAAAGAAAACTTCAGGCTAATATTGCTGATGAATATAGATGCTAAAATCCTCAACAAAATATGCACAAACCATATCCAGCAATACGTTAAAAGTACCATACACTAGGATCAAGTGGGATTCATGTTAGGCCTACAAAGATGGTACGATAGTCACAAAAAAATGTAATACATCAGAAAAACAAAACGAAAGACAAAAATCATATGATCATATGAATCAACGGGGAAAAAGCATTTGATAAGGTACAGCACCCACTTATGATAAAAACACTTAGTAAAGTGTGAATGGATGGAGCTTTCCTCAACATAATGAAGGCCATATGTGAGACACCTACAGCCAACATCATACTCAACGGGCAAAAACTTAGAGCTTTCTCACTAAGATCAGGAACTAGACAAGGATGCCTGCTTTCACAACCCATATTCAACATTGTATTGGAAGTCCTAGTCACAGCAATCAGACAAGAAAAAGTAATAAAAGGCATCAAAACTGGAAAAGAGTAAACATTTTTTTTTGCAGATAACATGATAGTGTACATAGAAAATTCTATAGACTCCACCAACAAACTGCTTGATCTAATAAGTAAATTTTGCAAAAAGTGGGATACAGATTCAATATTCAGAAATCAAAGGCATTATTATATACCAACAATGAAACATCATAATCAGGAATTAGGAAAAAAATCCCATTTGATGTAGCAACAAGAAAAATAATGTACCTAGGAATAACCTAACCAAGTAGGTAAAAGACTTGTAATCAGAAAACTACACAACACTGAATAAAAAAATTAAGGAAGACACAAACAAATGGAAGAATGTACCATGCTCATGGATTGGAAGAATTAACATCATCAAAATGTCCATACTACTCAAAGTGATTTATAGATTCCATGCAATTTCTATTAAAGTACCAATGACATATTTCACAGATATAGAACAAACATTTCAGAAAATTATATGGAACAATATACAACACCAAATAGCCTTAGCAGTTTGAGAAAGAAAAACAAAGTAGGAGGGATCACAATACCTGATATCAAATTGTGTTACAAGATCACTGTAATCAAAACAACCTGGTACTGGTATAAGAACAGACACATTTACCAATGGGACAGAACAGAGAGCCCAGGAATAAACCCAAGTCTCTATGGTCAATTAATATTTGACAAAGTGGGAAGAAGCATAAAATGCAATAAATATAGACACTTCAAAAAAATGGTGTTGGGAGAGCTGGACAGCTACATGCAAAAAAATGAAACTCAATCACCAACTTACACAACACACACAATAGATTCAAAGTGGATAAAAGACTTAAATATAAGTTTTGACACCATAAAAGTCCTAGAGAAAAACCTCAGCAGGAATATTTCAGACATTCCACACAACAATATCTTCACTGATATGTCCCCTAAAGCAAGGGACATAAAGGAATGAATAAACAAATGGGACTTCCTCAAATTAGAAAGTTTCTACATGACTACAGAAAACAGCAATGAAATGAAAAGAGAACCAACTATATGTGAAAACATATTTGCCAATGATACCCTGGACAAGGGTTCAGTCTCCAAAATATATAAAGAACTCACACAACTCCACTTCAGGAAGACAAACAAACCAGTTAACAAATGGGCAAAAGACTGGAACAGACACTTCTCTGAGGTGGACATACAGATGGCCCAGAAACAAGAAAAGATGCTCAGCATTACTAGCAATTAGAAAGATGCAAATTAAAATCACAATGAGATACTAGTTCATACCGGTGAGAATGACCATCATAAGCAATTCAGCAAGCAAGAGTTGGAGAGTATGTGGAAAAAATGGAACCCTTGTGCAGTGTTGGTGGGAATGCAGACTGTTGTAACCACTGTGGAAAACAGTATGGAATTTCCTCATAAAATTAAAAATGGAACTGCCTTTTGACCCAGCAATTGCACTGCTAGGATTGTACCTGAAGAACCCTGAAACACCAATACAAAAGAATCTATGCACTCCAATGTTCATAGCAGTACAATTTACAATAGCCAAGTGCTGGAAGCAACTTAAGTGCCCATCAGTAAATGAGTGAATCAAAATATTGTGGTCTATTTGCACAATGGAATACTATACAGCAGAGAGTAATAAGGAGCTCCTACCCTTTGCAACAGCATGGATAGATCTGGAGAGCATTGTGCAAAGTAAAATAAGCCAGGTGATGAGGGACAAGTATCATATAATCTCACCTTTAATAAGAACATAATCAACAAAAGAAAATATCAAGCAAAATATAACCACAGACATTGAAATTAAAAACAATGTGACAGTAACCAGATGGGAGGTGGGAGGAGATAATGGAGGGAAGGGTTTTCAGGAACACGTATGGGGCACGTGGACAAAACCAAGGGTGGGTGTGGAAGCAAGGGAACAAGATGGGCTTGGCTAGTGGGGAGAGGAGTGGTGGAGTGTAAAAGTGGACAACTGTAATTGAACAGCAATAAAATAGTTAAAAAAATAATAAATAAATAAAAACTGTTTCACTTGTTACTAAAGAGTTACAGATAAAACATAAAAGATAATTTACAAAACTGTTTTTTAACCCATTGCAGAACATCATATTCATTGAGCAATGCCTTGGCTGCCGTGGTTCATGTCAACACATGTTATGGAATGTGGATACATGCCCTCTCCTTGAAGCCAATGTGGAAACTTTGTGGAAGAGAAACAACACAAGCATAGGAGTCAGGAGATCTGGATTATAACTCCAGATGTGCTACTCTGGACAATAACTTAATCTTACCCACTAACCTTAGTTTCTTCATGTGTAAAAAAAATTAATCATATTTCTTTTCCTATTTTGGAAGGTAGTTTTGGAAATAATATAATAACATATTATATCTGACCTTTATATAAACATAATTTAACTTTTTTTGCTAAGTAACAAAATCCCATATTTTTCAAAACTTAAGATTGTCATGACAATAATGACCCCACAAACCCTAGTATGAACTGAACAGTCCATTAGGCAATGGTAACTATGTGGGCAGAGAGTGTTTCAATTGATAACAAATTAAAATTCTTTCAAATAGGTCTTCATCTTATTTCTGAAGTTGCTTATGTACTAGCAATAACTATAAGATTGAAATTACAAATATTCTTCTTTTTTCTTTTGTAGGCTTTAAATCTCTCACAGGTAAACTGAGAGGAGGAAACAACTCCATGTTTAATGTGGCTACTTCTCAAGTTAGTATTTAAGGTTCCAAATCAGTTTTTAAAATCCTGCCTTGAAAACCTTAAGAGAAGGTGAAACTATGCTAATTAGGATAATGGGAATTTATATATCTATGTGTAAGGATCCTGGAGAGAGAGGAAATGCTTCCTGGGGCAGCTCTTCACTCAGATGGGAATAAAAAAATTATGTTTGGAAAGTGATACAGGTTTACTACTCAGAAAACTTATTTAGAAGGTGCGATATTCCCGTCTGCTTGGGAAAGATTGAAAGCTGTGATGCTGCTGCTGAAGGCTTTACCAGGGGTCTAATATCAATAGACATTCCCCTATCACTCAGACTCTGTGTAATTCTTCCTTTCCACATGTATGTGAACACACTAACACACAAACACACACACACCTCTGTGATGCCCTTTGGGATACATTTTCCCTTTTAAGCCTGCCTGTGTGAGTATGGCCCTGCATATCAGACAGAGCTTACCAGCTCTCTATCACCTGTTCTGTCACTCTCCCTGAGAAAAGGGAATACTCATTTTATTGTCAGATTCTAGGATACTTTAGAACAAATTTACTAGTTTATGAAGTAAGAATGAATTAAGAAGTTATATACATAGCATTGAGTATAATATCAAACTCCTAAGAAAGTTCAATGTTAAAATAGACTTTGAATTAAAGTAGATTCTTACTCTAGAATTTCCCTTAACATCTGTCTCATGTCTACAAAACTAGATCCCTTTTACTAGTCAGATCATGGCATAATACATTTTATTATTTTCCCTCCCAGATGCTGGGTTTGAGTTTATCCTTTGTTCATACTTTCAGTTCTGGGAATTATTAAAGCCTATGGTAAGCAAGAGTATAGTTGTGCAAGGCAAATCGAAATAAGTTACCTAAGAGTTTATATTTTTGAACTTTTATTATTGGGTTCTAGGAATTTATTTTCATAATTCTGAAATATTAAGTGATAACTTATCTATGTTATATCATGGAGACACAGCATTTACAGTCTTTGCCTAAAGGAATTAGTGGATGTGAGTCTATTACTTACCATTTTGGATTTCATAATATCCTCATGAAAGCCCTTCTCTCTGAGTTGGCCTGGAATTGAGACTCTCATGATATGGGATACACCACACAGGAAGAGAAAAATCCCAAGTTCTGCCGACCTTCTGGCTTCTTTCTTAGGGACATTGACTGAAGGGAGCTGGTGGCACATGTGTTTCATTAGACATAATAGATGTGTTAAAATGTATATTCTCCCTCAGTAGATTCTTTTGGAAGACAGCGATTCTGCATTTCTCACAGGCTCTCAGGTGGTGCAGAGGCTGCTGTTCTGTGGCCCACACACAGAGGACAGCCATAGGTTTTGGCTTGGCTCACCAGAGATTGCAGGCCTCTGCTGAGGAAGCAAGCACAAATCCACCTGATAGTCACTTGGTGTTTCTTCCACTTCTATCTCCTGTATGTGCAACTCCCCTAATTTCTTTTTGGGGAAGGATAGTAGGGAAGGCAGGGAGGATCTCTTGGTGCCAGTACTGCATTGATAATTTAGGATGTTACCACTATTCTGGTATTCCACCATTCTATTTTATTTTCTAGATTTAAAACTGCAGTAGTGAAGTACTTACTATCCAGAGGATGTAGCTGGTGGCCAGAATGGTGTCACTGCCATTTTTATTCTTTTTTTTTCTTGATTTATGTTTAAATTTCTTAAGACATCTAGTTTCCATGGAAGCCATTACCAGTTGGGTTGCTGATATTTTCGGAGACTCCTGTGCAGGGGCTGGTAAGAGCTTTTTCAAACTGATGATACCTATATATTAAAATAACATTCACAAACACAACTTTAAACACAAATAGAAACTCAGCAGAGCCACAGAGGTACATTAGCCTTCCTAATAAGGCAGGCAGGGAGATAGAGAATTATTCCTCTTGGAATGAAAATGTTAGCAGCTTCTGTCAAGTACCTGTTCTTTGGTATCAGTAATAGTACTGAATTTTATTCCTTTACAGGATGGTTCTTCTATAAATGTTACTGAACAATTGCTTCGTGTCAGAGACCCTGTCAGAGTAACAAAGTTAAATAAGACAAGTGCCTAATTTCCGGAGATCTAATGCAATACAAAACTAACACATTAATACCACAAGGTTTTAAAGAATTTAGTAGGTCTTTTATGTATTCATTTGATAGATACTTATTAAGCCACTATTATGTGCTAGGCCATTATGGTGAAAATAATAAATACAGTTCCTTTTTGAATTGAACTTCTTAAATAACCAATTACACAAATAAACATGGGATGGCAAATTCATGTGTGTCATGAAGGGTAGATGGGCTCTAAGGAAGAAAAAAGGGGAACCTGGTTGAGAATGGGGTCACAGAGACCTAATTTGAAGAAGGGACATTCATTTCTCACAGGATGAGAGGTTTTTTATGTAAAGAGATGAAGCAGCCCAGGAAGAAAGGATGGGACATACTGAGGCCCTGAGGAACAAACACACTTGAAACATCCAACAACTGAAGGCAGGTCAGTGGACCTGGAAGGCTGTGAGGGAGGAGAGAACAGCAATGTGAGGCTGGACAAATAGGTAGAGGCAGCTGGCATGACAGCACCCTGTAAGAGCTTTCCTGAACCTACACTTTCTTGTGCATGCAGTGGGAAAGCCCTGCAAACCAAAAGGTTGCTGGTTTGATTCCTAGTCAGGGCACATGCCTGGTTGTGGGCCAGATCCCCAGTAGGGGATGTGTGAGACACAACCACACATTGATGTTTCTCTTCCTCTCTCCTTCCCCCCCTCTCTAAAAACAAACAAACAAACAAACAAACAAAACAAACAAACAAAAAAACTAAAAATAAATTTTAAAAAATGGGCAAAAGACCTGAACAGACACTTCTCCAAAGAGGACACATAGAGGGCCAAGAGACATATAAAAGGATGCTCAGCATCACTAGCCATCAGAAAGATGCAAATTAAAAACACAAGGAGATACCACTTCACAATGATCACAACGACCATCATAAATAAATCAACAAACAACAAATGTTATAGATGTGGAGAAAAGGGAACCCTAGTGGACTGTTGGAGGAAATGCAGACTGATGCAGCCACTGTGGAAAACCATATGGAATTTCCTCAGAAAACTAAAAATGGAACTGCCTTTTGACCTGGCAATTGCACTGCTGGGATTATATCCTAAGAACCCAGAAACACCAATCCATAAGAACCTATGCATCCCAGTGCTATAAGCAGCACAATTTACAGTAGCCAAGTGCTAGAAACAACCTAAGTACCATCAATAGATGAAAGGATCAAAAAACTATGGTACATTTACACAATGGAATACTATGCAGCAGAGAGAAAGAAGGAGCTCCTATCCTTTGTGACAGCATGGATGGAACTGGAGAGCATTATGCTAAGTGAAATAAGCCAGGTGGTGAAAGACAAATACTATATGATATCACCTTTAAGTGGAACTTAATCAACAAAAGAAAAAAGCAAGCAAAATATAAACAGAGACAGTGAAATTAAGAACAATCTGACAGTAACCAGAGGGGAGGTGGAAGGGGATAATGGAGGGAAAGGGAGAAAGAGTTTTCAGGAGGAACTATAAAGGACACATGGACAAAACCAAAGAGGGGTTTGGGATTAGGGGAAGGAGGAGGGATGACTGGGGTGGGGGGCATGGTGGGAGGAAAACACAAAAAACTGTACTTGAACAACAATAAAATAAAAATAATAGTAATAAAGAAGCTGATTGTGACTACAGACAGAAAAGATGAAAGAGGCAAGGCAGAGGACCAGTAGGAGTTGTTGTGTCCATCTTCAAGAAGTTTCAACACTGATTAAAGTACTACAAGTCAACTTGGATACAAATGTGGCCAGAATGTTTAATTAATTCATTTGATAATTATTTACTAATATCTCTTATATGCTGGGCACTGAGAAAAACAGAAGTGCATAAAACAGACAAAAATTCCTAACCCCTGTTCTCACTCCATTACTTTCTTCCTTCCTCCCTTCCTCCCACTCTCTCTCTCTCCCTCCCTGCCCCCCATCTGCCTTCCTTCCCTTCCCTAAAATGTTGATTAAGTGGTTTTGTGTGCCTCACACTCTATTAAGAGCTTTTAAATATTCCTCTGCATGAAAATCCTTTTACATAAACCCATGGGTGGAGCAAATTCATTAGTTGTTAACAACTACATTGGTGTATCAGTAAATGGTACTTCCTACCAATATTTATCATTATTGTTCATTATTATCAATTTCCTATTTTCCTTTATATTCTCAGATGAGGTCTTCTGAGGTGATGTGAGTTGGAGAAAGAATTTTAGAGTATGTCCTCCAGTGAAAAGTGTGTGTTTTAGAAGCAACCTAAAAATATACAATAAATCTTTTTATCCTATTGGGTAAGAACAACACACTAGGTGTTAGGGGACTTGGATTCCCATTCCCATTCAACTATTTTTAATATGTAACCTTGGGCAGAGTTCTTATTTTTTCTTATGTATAAAATAAAAACATTGAATTATATAAATTCCCAAAGCCCTACTCAGCTATAAATTTCTTCTGTGGAAATCAATAAGGGATTTGGAATCAGATGGCCTGATATGTCTGTTCACTAATTTGTGACCTTGACAAAATCACTCAGTGTTCCTGAAACTTGGTTCCTCATCTAAAAACAGAAATAAATTATACTATCTAGAATTGCAGACCTAGTATTTTAGCACAATGCCTGGAACCTAGTAAGAACCAAAAGCTATTTTTTCAATGGATGAATACTTTTCTATCTTGTGAAAATTAAATGAGATCAGGCATGTAAAGAAATTTGGAAACTATATAGCACTGTTTCAACAATTTTTCATATACCTATTAAAAACTCAATTTATGTTATAAAAACAAAGCTTTCTTGTGTTCTGGGCTGAGTATGGCTCTGGGAGCTTAAAATGAGGGTATATCTCAAAATTCCTCAGCATACATTACAACAGCAGAACATATGGCTAGAAAAAATGAGTAGGTATACTATTTAATGAGCTATTGAACTTCCCATCAGAAAGTTAGAAACTCAGAAGGAGTCCAAAATAACAACTTGTACATAACCAGTCAAATCATAAGGCCATATTTAAGAGCTAGAAATCTGTTTTTAGCATGCCTACAAGATAAACAGAATAAAAAAGCTAGCACTGGCTCAGACTTCCCTTTAGGGTAACTTTATTCATCATTTTTAACACTTCCACTTTTCATACAAGAGCCACCTAATATAGATTTGCAAGTTTTATATGAGAATGACATGTCGTTTGAAGCATGAAAAGTTGCCTCTGTTGTCTTAGGTTGGAATTTCTGTGAAATGATGGTTTGATTTCAACCTGACAGTATTACATAAATTCCAGGGTGGTGGTTCACTTTGGTGCCCACCACCATTCCACCACTCTAGCTTTCCAACTATTGCTTTCCTATTCTTGAAAGAATTGTTGGGGCGACCAGCTATAGTTTGTTCTGATTTGATGATCAGTAGAATTCCCAGGTTTCCCATGAATGATTTCTCTCATTGAGAGTTACTTTGAGCTTGAGGTAGATTTCAATGTTCTCAAAGGACTAAAACAAATTCCTTAGGTGTGTGATATA
Source organism: Tonatia bakeri (assembly GCA_004024845.1). NCBI lineage: Eukaryota > Metazoa > Chordata > Mammalia > Chiroptera > Phyllostomidae > Tonatia > Tonatia bakeri. The sequence goes on from PVIA01005187.1 coordinate 15,074, forward strand.
AAGAAAAACATTGCCTCTTTATTTCTGCTCCAGTTCATCCATCTAGAATGCAGGCCAGTGGGAAAGCTGGAATAAAGGTAGGCTAAGTTGACACTCTGGTTGCAATATTCACTAGTTCTATATTGTACTAAGAAACTTGCTGGTGGCCTCAAGAATGCACTGGACGTAAGAGAAGGGAAAGATGCTGTATACAGAGACATAGTAAATGAGAAGTAATGTTTTCGCAGGAAGCGGTATGGGCCAGATATTTTATTAGTGAGTACAGCAACAAAAATAGAATCAATGTTACAAAAACAACCCCCTCCCCCCTTGGGGTCTTTTTGTACTATGGTTCTTCTTTGCCCACTACCATGTTAGGAACTGTGGCCCTCAATGCCAGAGTTTGGTGTAAAGGAAAGGAACTATTTTAATTAAAAGTTGTACAGGTGTAGAATAATGGCAGAATTCTACCATTAAATTTCACTCACTTTAGAAAAAAGGTACACCCACACACACACAGTCCTACATCTTCCCTCTTTGCCCAGTCAGGCCAGTCTCAGAGCATGCCAGTCAGGAGTATTGCCAAGAAAAAAACAAGTCTGCAGCTCACTTCTCCCTGTTCCTCCCAGTAATCCATGCTCAACTGAGCAGTTTCCTGAGGTACCCAGCACCATCAGCTGAGTCACTGTGACCTTCAGTTCCTAATCCAAAACCTCCTCACCTTTTTGGTGACCGACCAGTGAGAATTCTTCCACCCCCTTTTTTCCTGCATGGTCTCACATTGTCTCACATTGTCCCACATGGTGGCCTGCCTTTTTGTTTAAAGCACAGCTTGGAACCTCCTTGGTAATTCCATTTATAATTGGTCCCCCAATCAGCTGCACCTGATAGCATTCCCATATTCTCTGCCTTTCTTGGCTGCCATAGTTAGTCTGGAGTTATAGCCCAGCAGAGTGGAGCAAACCATCTCCAATCTTGCACAGGTACTTTAACTGGGAGGGGGTGGAGGGAGCTGCCTCCCTGCTACATCACAGGTCAAAGTCAGGCCTATCTCTCTGCTGTTATTGATATGCAAAATCACTCACAATCCCTGTGCTGCTGCTTTTTGCAGCCCCCAAGCTAGGTTTGTGAAGGGCCCTGGGCTCTCTCAGCCTACACCCCATTATAGCAACACCAATAAAAACAGACTACCATTTAACTGAGTGCCTGCTATGTGTCAGGTACTATAGAAGTTTCATGATATACATCAACTTGCTTATTGCTCCAAAACCATGTGAGATTTTCACAGATGAGGAAATGGAGGTAAACAGAGGTTTAGTGATTTACTCAAAGTTATGTAACTATAGTGATACAGAACTGAGATTCAAACCCAGGTCCATCTCAGCCTACAACACAGGGTCTTTCTACTCCACCATTCTATAGAGCAGGAGTGTCAAACTCATTTTCACCAGGGGCCACATCAGCCTTGTGTTTGCCTTCAAAGGGCCAAATGTAATTTTAGGACTGTATAAATGTAATTACTCCTTAACTAGGGGCAAGGAACTTGGTGCTGCTGCTGGGTAGAAACAAGGTGCCAGGCCACATAAAACAAGATGGAGGGCCAGGTTCAGTCCACGGGCCTTGTGTTTGCCACCTGTGCTATGGAGTATCAAGAAATTCTCAAGAACATTTGAATAGTGGCCTTGGTTTTCTGGCTCCAGGGCTGATGTGAGAGAAGATGGTGTTGGTTCAGGGCTCACAGAATGACCTGTTTTTGCTGAGAGGATGAGGGAGCTTAATTTTTTTCTTGTTTAATGCTAAAACTAATCTAAATTTTGAGGTGTTGGCAAAAGGAAAGAGGAGTGGTGTTAAGGGTGGGGAGCATCCTGGTGATGTTTGCAAACTAATGGCAGGTGTGTGTAGACCATGTACACAGATGCCCAAATGGGAAGCATAGAGCCCAATAGGTCATTGAAGCAAAGATAAGTTATACATAGTTGGGTGAAAGTGATGCATTCCCAAAAAACTTCATGGAAGAGGTGGTTTTTGAGCTGTGCTTTGAAAGGGAGGCAGAATTCTGGCAGGCAAAAATGGGGTATTCCAAAATGTCAAATAACAAAACTCTTATCAGTGGTATCTCACACAAAAATGTGATTTTAATTGGGAGAAACTCACCCCATTAAGGCAAGCATCTTCTTTGTCAACAAAAATGTTTACCCCAGCAGTTTTCCAGAATGGAAATTATTATTCTCTAGTAGAAAGAGCCTTGAGGTTGGAGTGGAAGACCGGGTTTCAAATTCTAATTCTGGCAATGACATGTGACTTAGTCACTCTGAAACATACGTCCTCCAGTTGTAAAGCTGTGATAATTTCTATCCTACCTTCCTCCGACTCTTGGACAGGTTCAAATGAAATAAAATAGTTGAAAGGGTTGCAAATGTAAGGAATTATTATTTCTTTTGGAAGGTTTGTTCCCGAAGTCCATTCTGGATATTTCTGGGGATAGTGGCTTCCATTTGAAAGTTCCTTTGAGGTTCATTAGCTAAATGACTTGCTCCACAGCATTTTATCATAGAAGATAAAATTCATATGGTATTTAAATTTATCAAACAAGTAAATGGTCAAGATAAATTTTGGACACAACTTTCTATATGTCAAAATAGGTCATAAAAAAGTCTATCACATTTGCACACAGATCACTCATAGATGCTTGTGTCAGTGCACACACACACACTCCCATCTGTCCTGGGAGTGTCTTTTAATACAGAAAAATATTTGGATGCCAAAAAAGTAGAAAGAACATAACCACATTAAAGTGTTATTGTTTAATGGGTTAAAGGTGGCTTTATGAGGAATTCACTGCATAGTCGCTCTGCTGCAGACTCCGACTCAGACTCTGATGGCATCAACTCATGTGGACCCAGTTTCAAACTTCCCACAGATGCTTGGTAAGAACAGTTTATTTATTAATTAATAATTTGTTAGTTTATTTATTTTGGTGGTGGTTCCATGGAATAGCAAATATGATGTTGTTCTAGGTATTGTCCTTTTGTAGGTTGAGATGAAGTTTAAGATTTTCAAAGTATCTTTACTGTGCATTAATTCCTACCCACAGCACAGTACCTGAAAGGGAGCACCAAAGACAATGCAGGGGCACAGGGAACGTGAGAGAGAATTATTTTATTTGTTGTTTAAATTTTTGAGGAGTTTAGCAGGTAAAGTAGGAACTGGGTGGAGATGTAGCATACACACATTTGATATATAATCTGGATTTAGACCTAACTTTTCCAGCCCCATATGCCTTCCATATCCAGATTCTACTTTATCATCTCTCAAGTATATTAATATTTTGGAATTTTAATGGGAAAATGGCTCAAACTCTGAACAGTAGGGTCGTTTTAGAGTTGTTCTACGTATTTACTGCTAAGGGTGTTCTAGTTATGTTAAATGCTGAAGGGTTTGAATGTCCAAGTATCCACATAAACACTCTTGTTTCTTCCTTCAGGGATTCTTTAACTTTGGCAAACATGTAATTACAGAATTGAGTACACAAAACTATGAATCTGAGCTTTGGGGATAACTTGCAAGTTTTTCAAGGGTATTTTTGATGAGTCAATTTCTATTTTAGCACACTGATTTTAATGCTTTGCCTTTCCCTTTAAACCAAACAATGGCTCCACACTTTAAAATGTTGGGTAAACAGCACAGGACTTGGATTTTAGTAGCAGAATTCTTTTACATACTGTGCTTTGGTGACCCAGCAAGTTCAGTAGGAGAATACTGAAACACTGCCTAAGAATTTTCAAGGAAAGTGAAAAAGAACCTCTAGTTTATGTTTGTAGTATTAGTCAGCTATGACTATAATGATGCCATATAACATATTACCCCCAAGCTCAGTGATTTAACATGACTATCACTTATTTCTATGTACCTGGGTCAGTGGCTCAGCTGATTTAAGCTGTGGTCACCTGGGTAGATCTGCCTTCAACTGTGGGTCAGTGAGGCTTGGCTATAGCTTGGGATTTAGCTTAGTTTACTCTGTGGCCAGTCTGAAAGGCAGGAATTAACTGGTACATGCTCTTTTCATTCAGGTGGGCAAGCTCAGCCATGAGAGTACAGTTCAAATTCTATTATCACTAAAAGCATATTGTACAAACAGGTCCAATGACCAAGCCCAAGGTCAAGGTCAGGAGCTACCTGGAGCATATGCTTTTCATGCAAGATGGCAATCCAAGCCATGAAAACACAGTTCAAGTTCATGCTTCATTCATCATTAATGACTTATATTACAAACATGTCCAATAGCCAAGTACAAAGCCAAAGGCTTGGAAATGCATTCCAACTATCATGAGGTTATGGCAAGAGCATTGTTATAGAATTCTAATACACATGGTTAAAGAATTGTAATTAATAATTTCTACTACTACAGGTGAGGCAGTCAAGATACACCATGGAAGGAAAGGTTTTGGAAGCTAAAAGGACCAAACTTTGCTTGGTGAGTTAAGTTGTCTTGTAGGCTGCTAAGAAAGGACACTTTTCCAAGGCAGTGACTTGATTTTTTTTCTATTAGATTTTAATTTTATTGCCAGATCTGGACTCTGGTGGCCATGATTGATTTCCTTGGAGCTAACATATGGCATATAGGTGAATATGAGATAAAGTTTCATTCAACAAACTGGAAAATTCAACCCTGTTTAGTCTCAGGGATCTAAACCTTACTTCTAAAACAGAGCACAGATAAGTTGAGGCAAGTTAGTCAACCTCTCTATGACTCAGTTTCTGTACTGATTAAAGAGGTTTAATAATAGCATCTACTTTACAGAATTGTTGAGAAGAAATAATAAGATAATGCAGGTAAAGTACTTGTTATAATAATTTCTCAATAAATGATTTTCCTGTTACTATTATTAAAACAATACTCAGGAAGTATATCTTAGAGATGGACAAAAGGAGACATCTCAGAGGATGTTGTATTAAATTCTCAAGATGACTGAAGAAGGAAACTCAAATGATACTTTTAAATGATATTGTCTGCAAATAGAACAAAAAAAGGATATCGAAATATGGAGGCTCAGTTCAATCTGGCTGCTTCTGGCTTCTGCTTTGTACTGTTATTTTCCATATTTGTCTCATGGTCACTTCAGGAAATGTTTGTTAAACAGGCCATCATGGTTTCACTGGAAGAAAAAAGTGATGTCTGGAAGTTCTGTATATAAGATCTCTCACCTCATACTTTATTTAGTCATGCTCTGAACATGAAGGCTTTGGAATGTGTTTATTAGTCTGAATTTGTAAGAAGTATCATTCTGAGAAATCTTTTCATAAGTCACAAACTTGTCTGGATAAAATCACTTAGGACATGCACATGTCTCAGCATATCTCAGAAGTTTCTTAGACTTAGCAAAATTTTGATCAAATGCTAGGTGAGGAGTTTTGTGCACCGACATCTCACAGCCTCAGTGGCTTTATTCCAGGAGCAATTAATGCTGTTTGAAATAAAAGTGAGAAGTCAATGACATTCCTTATTTCAGTGGTTCTCAAAAGGAATGGCATAATAATACTAGAGTGTCATGGATCCTTCCCGTGTTCCCCTTGAAAATTTGATCAATGTGTACAATTACTTTTTGACACAAGTGGGAAATACATTATTATAATGATTTCTGTCAGATATAAGGATGTGCTGACTGAGACTTAGAGAAAGTCTTATAGAGTAGAGAGAATCTGCTGACAGTGAGAAGAGGCTAATCATGATATCAAGTCAGCATCAAGAAAAAGTTTGGGTTTCTTGGAAAACTCAAGAACTTTGCCCTGTGGATACTTTGGGAATTTAGGAAAGTAAATTGTTCTTGTAAAACAATTTGTATTTGGTTGAAGTAAAACCAACACAAAAGATAAAAATGTTATTTTAGTAGATACTTTGAAACATTATCCTATTTTAATAAAGTTGTGCTGTAGTTATTACAGACTTATCTATTGTTGCTTTGAGCCTTTCAATTGCTTTTATGTGTTGCTAAGATTTCTGATAATTTAAACGTTGTGAATCATTAAGTTTGTGACACTAAACCCTGTACATTAAATACTGTAGGGAGAGAAACCTAGAATTTGCCCAGAGAATGGGAATCTAAGACCTACATGCGTATGTGTGAAATATTCTTATTCTCAGCAGAACTTTGAGATTTGAGGGAACACACAAATATATGAAGAATACCAAATTTGAAACTACCTTATATTGAAAAAGTTATTATAAGAAATCAAATGCTCAATCAATTACCTCTTTTATCTAAAAGTACAAGAGGAACAACAATAAACAAAGACCAGTGTGAGTAGAAGGAAGAAAATAATCAAGATCAGAGCAGAATTAAATGACATAGAGACAAAAACAACAATTCATAAAAAATCAGTGAATCCAGGAGCTGCTTCTTTGAGAAGATAAACAATCTATAACCAGATTTATCAAGAAAAAAGAAAGGACCCAAATAGATAAAGTTAGAAATGAAAGAGAAATAATGACTGGGACCACAGAAGTATAAAAGATTGTAAGAAATTACTATGAACTTCTATATGCCAAAAAATTGGACCACCTAGGGGAAAAGGATAAATTTCTAGAAACATACAATCTTTCAAAACAGATTCAGGAAGAAGCAGAAAACCTAAATAGACCAATAACAACTAGCAAAATTGAAGCAGTAATCAAAAAACTCCCAACACACAAAAGCCCAGGACCAAATGGCTTCACAGGCAAATTTCACCAAACATTCAAAGAAGAACTAACACCTATCTCACTCAAGAAATTCCAAAAAATTCAAGGAGAGGGGAGACTCCAAAACTCTTTATACAAGGCCAGCTTTATCCTAAATCCAGAATCAGGCAAAGACACAACAAAGAAAGAAAATTACAGGCAATGTCTCTGATGAACATAGATGCTAAAATTCTCAACAAAATTTTGGCAAACTGGATCCAGAAATACATTTAAAAGATCATACACCACAATCAAGTGAGGTTTATCCAGGAATGCAAAGATGGTATAATATTCACAAATCAAAAAACACAATACATCACATTAAAAAAATGAAGGACAAAAATCACATGATAATATCAATAGATGCTGCAAAAGCTTTTGATAAAATCCAGCACCCATTTATGATAAAAACACTCAGCAGAGTAGGAAGGGAGGGAACATACCTCAATATAATAAAGCACATATATGAAAAACCTACAGCCAGCTCAATGGACAAAAACTAAACATGTTTCCCTTAAGATCAGGAATAAGACAAGGGTGTCCACTTTCACCATTCTTATTCAACATAGTACTAGAAATTCTAACCACAGCAATCACACAAGAAAAAGAAATAAAAAGCCTCCAAATTGGTAAGGAGGTGGTAAAACTGTTATTATTTGCAAACAACATGATAGTGTGCATAGGTAGCCGTAGCATCCACCAAAAACTACTTGACCTGATAAGTAAATTTGGCAAAGTAGTGGGATACAAAGTCAATATTCAGAAATCAATGGCAATTTTTTTTGTACACCAACAATGAACTATCAGAAAGAAAAACTAAGAAAAAAATCTCATTTACCTTAGCAACAAAAAGAAAAAATGAAGTACCTAGGAATAAATTTAATCAAGGAGGTAAAAGACCTGTACTCAGAAAACTTTAGGACACTGAAGAAACAAATTAAGGAGGATACAAATAAATGGGAGCATATACTGAGTTCATGGATTGGAAGAATTAACATCATTAAAATGTCCATAATACCCAAAACAATCTATAGATTCGATGTGATTCCCATTAAAATAACAATGGCATAATTCTCAGACCTAGAACAAATGCTTCAAAAATGTATATGGAAATAAAAAAAGACTTTGAATAACCTCAGCAATCTTGAGAGAGAAGAACAAAGTTGGAGATCACAATGCCTGATATCAAGCTATATTAAAAAGCCACTGTAATCAAGACAGTCTGGTATTGGCATAGGAACAAATACGCAGATCAATGGAACAGAATAGAGGGCCCAGAAATAAACCCATATCTCTACGGTCAATTAATATTTGATAAAGGGGGCATGAGTATACAACAGAGCAAAAGTAGTCTCTTTAATAAATGGTGTTGGGAGAACTGGATTAGTACATGCAAAAAAATGAAACTAGACCACTAGCTCACACTGTAAACCAAAATAAACTCAATATGAGTAAAAGACTTAAATATAAGTTGTCATAGCATAAAAATCCTAGCTGAAAACACAGGCAGTGAAATTTCAGATATCTCATGTAGCAATATTTTTGCCAATATCTCTCCTAAGGCAAATAAAATAAAATAAAACAAACAAATAAATGGGACTATATCAAATTAAAAATTTCTGCATGGCTAAAGGAACCATCATCAAAATGGAAAGGGAACCCACTGTAAGGGAGAACATATTTGCCAATTATACATCAGAGAAGGGTTTGCTTTCCAAAATATATAAAGAACTCATATGATTCAATACCAGGAAGACAAAAAATCCCATTTGAAAATGGGCAAAGGACCTGAATGGATACTTCTCCAAAGAGTAAATACAGATGGCCCATAGACATAGGAAAAAATGCTCAACATCATTAGCCGTCAGAGAGATGCAAATTAAAACCAAAATGAGATACCACTTCGCATCTGTCAAAATGGCTATCATTCATAAGTCCACAAACAAGTGCTAGTGGGGTTGTGGAGAAAAGGGAACCCTAGTATATTGTTGATGGGAATGCAGATTGGTGTAGCCACTGTGGGAAACAGTATGGAATTTCCTCAAAAAATTAAAAATAGAACTACCCTTTGACCTAGCAATTCCACTGCTGGTAATATATCCTAAGAATCCTGAAACACCAATTCAAAAGAGGCTATGCACCCCAATGTTCATAGCAGCACAATTTACAATAGCCAAGTGCTGGAAGCAACCTAAGTGCCTGTCAGTAGATGAGTGGATAAAAAAAAACTGTGATACCATATGGTCTAACCTATAAATGGAACCTAATCAACAAAACAAACAAGCAAGCAAAATATAACCAGAGACATTGAAATTAAAAGCAAACTGACAGTAACCAGAGGGGAGATGGGGAGGGTTAATGGTGGTAAAAGGGGTAAGGGTTGTCAGGTACCTGTGTAAAGGACACATGGACAAATACAAAGAAGAGTAAGAACCAGGGTGGGAAGTGGAGATGGCTGGGGTGGGGCAGAGTGGTGGTGGTGGGGGAATTGAGACAACTGTACTTGAACAACAATAAAAGAAAAGTGGAAAAAAAAACCCCTAATACATTTACATAATGAATACTACAGAGCAGTGAAGAAGAAGGAATATCTTTTGCAACAACATGGATGGAACTGGAGAATAACAAGCTATGTGAAATGAGCCAGTTGGTCAGATAAATGCCATATGCTCTCACTTATAAGAGGAATCTAATGAACAAAATAAACTAATCATGAAAATAGAACCAGAGACATAGAATCACATAATAGACTGACAGTGGTAAGAGGAGAGGTGGGTAAAGGTCACTGAAAAATGATGAAGGGATTATGAAGGAACATATATGAAGGACCCATAGACATGGGAAATGAGGTTGGGATTGACCATAGAAGTGGGGGTTGTGGTGGGTGGAGGCAGCCAAAGGGGAAATAATTGGAACAACTGTAAAACATAAAAAAGAAAAGAAAAAAATAAAAAAAAGAAATCAAATGCTCTGAAAATAATAAAGAATAATATGTGGCTAGTAAAGAATTGCTACATGTAGGTCTTTGAAGGGGTAGAATACCAGTGACTTAATATGTATTTGTTGAATAGATGAATGAATTAGTAAAAAAACATATAATGATTACCATATGTTGTGGATTTACTCTGCATGTATATGATCTTATTGAGAAAGCAGGCATTGTTTTGGCCATTTTTCCATTAAAGGTATAAAGCAAGAAATTAAATAATTTGTTCAACATAAGGTAGTGAATGGTAAGCTGGGATTTAAACTCAGAATTACCTAATCACTAAAACCTATTTCATTAAGCTATTATTCTTTAAGCAAAAAAGCTGTAGATCTCTTTACTACAGATCAGCCAAAACTGACCCTTTGGAAACATTAAACCTGGTCATATCTTTCTTCTACTAAAGCCTTACCATGTTTTCTAAGTACTGAGAGAATAGAACCCACAATTCCTCATTCCTGACCAGGGTAGAAATGGTTCCACATGATCTGGCCCCTGCCTACCTCTGAGTCCTCACATTTTTTGCTTTTGGGCTCTTGCTGTTTTTCTAGCCATCCAAGTTTGTTCCTGCCCCATAAGTTTCCATTTGCTGTCATCTGTCTGGCATATTCTTTCTTCAAATCTTTCCATGTCTGCACAAAACACCACCTCTTAGAAAGGTATTCAGTGGTCCCTTATCTAATCATATATTTTATTTCCTCACCTTATTGTTATTCACTATCTGAAATTAGGTATTTCATTTACTTGTTTATTGTTTCTCACTCCTAGGAGTTTGTGAGTTTCAGATTCCCTCAGTATTTTTGCTGTAGCCCAAGTCTCTAAAATAATGCCTGACATATAGTAGGTACCAAATAAATTTTGTTAAATGAATGAATGAATTCATTTCCTGAAGCAAAAGCTGAGTGCTGGTTGTAATCATGAAAACATTTCTTTTGTCTGGAAAATAGATTATACCTTGGAGGGTTAGGGAGGTGAAAAATAATGTCTGGGTAACATGTTGTCACTTTAAGAAAGCACAAGATTGATCAAGGAACATAACAGCCCAGCCTGTAAGAATAAGGCATAGAAATATGAAGTGGAAACACAGAATTGAAAGGGCTGAAAATGGTGGTTATATTCTCACTGGCTGGGTTAAACTTCATGACCTCAAAATGATACTGGTAGAAACGAATTTTGGCCAAAGTTAGCTGATGACAAATTTGGCCATGGGGTCACAAGGCAGACATAATTTTAATGTAAATAACCTTCCATAGTGAGGGAAGTGTCATATTTGTGAGTGTGGTTCCAATGAAATATTTTAAAAGCCTGTGGAAATTTTGGCCAGACACAGACCTATACAAGTATCTAGCTAAGTTCAAACCACTGCAGAATTCAGAATGTCTTCCGAGTGTCAATTTGTAAACTGTTAGCTTTAGGGAGCTTTAGGAGATGACAAATCAATTCCCATTTAGCTACTCATCCCAAGGTTAAGGTATCTCTGAAGCATGATCTCTGAGACGTAGGTGTAGTTTGAAATTTAACAGTTATTGTTTTGGGTCAGAAGTATAATCTAATGAAGCATGCAGTAATATCCTACGGTGAGCACCTGAACGTTAATCTGCTTGGATTAAGGTGGTGGATCTCATCTAACCTTGTCATTTATATTGAATTTAACAATCCCAGTGAACACATTTTGAGTAGCCCACCTTATATGGATGCTATCTATTTCAATTTTCATTCTTATTCCTAATAGTTTAATACAGCTGAGTAACTCCCAGGGCTTTGGTAACAAATCATCAGTGTTGCTCCCTGCTGCCAGTTATGGGCTGGTGCAGGACATAGCTAGAAATTTACTTTCATACAACACCTCTCTATTTATACTGTTAATCCTTATTCTAGAGGTGATTGAGAAACCCAACCGTTAATTCTTCCCTGAGGGTCTCCTCATACAAGCCCACAGAAGGCATTGGCAGATGTAGGATGTGTGAGAGATAGGAACTAGAAACACCTGTTTTCTTTCTTAATTAGAGCTAAACTGCTTTGAGGAGTAGTTTAATGCTGTTAGGGTAATACTATGTAGTAGTTTCTGGATTCCATATTTGGTAGAGGATATCATGTAAGGCGATGGGCTAGGATCAGAAATGAATGTGTCAGTAGCCCACCACTCAGGCCAGGTAAATTGATAATAATAACGGTGGAGGTTACTATTATCACTGCCGACATTTATCATGTGCTTATAATTCAATTGTTGTTCATTCTTATTTCTACCACTGTCTCCAGGGCCTAGGCACATAGTAGGCACTTAATTACAGCTTGAGTTAATGAAGTCAAACCCTGGAAAATGGGCTCCAATCAGAATTTCAGAGGTCAAGGTGGAAGAGAAGTGTTGAGAGTAAGAAGCTGGAGATTAAATAATGCAACAACACATATCTGATCCTCCAAGAGCTACATACCTGTCCCTCTTACAGCTGGGGGAACTATATCTCTCCCCAAACCCTCTTTTGAAGTTATCCTGCTCTCCATTGTCTCCTTCCCATGAAGACTACTTGGACTGAACTATTTTCATCCCTTGGCCTTTTCAATGATTTCCTCCTAATAGAACATAGCAGGGTAATGGGACAGTTTCCATACTACAACATCAACCTCTCCTTACCTCAAGTCAAAGGTGATAAGGTATCCAGCTGTTTCCTGGTTGGAGGGAACAAAGAATCTCTTAGGAGACACAGCATGTAGTTCTTATATCATTTTTCAGGATCAGCCCATCCAGGATCATCATCTTTTCCCTGACTATTCCTACCACTTTGGTCCTTTTAGTGTTCTATAAAACTCATCTCAAATATTCCTCACAACCATCACCATTTTAGAGGCTCAGAGAGGTAGGAAAGTCTGGCCCACAGATGCCCAGCTGGAAAGTGGAGTGGAGGAATTTGAATCCAAGTCAACGTGAGTGAAAGATCATCCTTTTCTAAATCAACATGTAAATGAAAAGTTGTGTGACCTTGGAAAATTTCTCAATATCCCTGAGCCTCTGGAAAATGGGAATAATAATAATCTACTTTAGAAGACTGATGCTTATGAAAACATACATATGGCTACCTGGCACTGAACTTTTCATTTTAGCTCCAGTTACAATGAGGGGCTTTGTGGCAGCCATTGGCCTGCTTCAACTGGTGTCATTTAACACTGTTATCATACTGGCCTCTGCCTTTTCCTTTATTTTGACTAGTTTTTAATGTGGGGAGTTAGATGACTAAAAAGCTCCAATCAATATCGACTAGTCAAATGATCTTTTGGGAGTGTTTTCGCTCCCCCTATGCTGTTTCCCTTTAGACAGATGGCTGCTTCTCCACTTCTGCCCCCATACTGCCTGTTTCATCCTGGAATTCAACAAATGAGTCTAAGCAAAGTAAATTTGAGGTGGGCTGCTAGGCTGACTCAATGTTAGGGCAGGAAAATCCACTGTCCATCACTGTTGGGTTTTTGCTGAGAAAGGCTGCGGGTTCAGGGGACAGTCTGTCATTTTCTGAAAGGCATATTCTATTCTCAAGGCAGGAATGGAAATTTGTCTGAATCCAGATTGACCTTAAGATAATTTTTTTCTGGAGCCTGATGGGCTAGGATCAGAAATGAATGTGTCAGTAGCCCACCACTCAGGCCAGGTAAATTGATAATAATAACGGTGGAGGTTACTATTATCACTGCCGACATTTATCATGTGCTTATAAAATGCCAGTGTACACATCAGTCTTCTGACATAGATTATTATTATTATCCCCATTTTCCAGAGGCTCAGGGATATTAAGAAATTTTCCCAAGGTCACACAGCTAGAAAGTGGTAGAGGTAGAACTTGAATCCAGATACTTTACAGCAATGGCTCTCAGCTGGGGACAATTTTGCATTCTAGGGGACATTGGACAATATTGAGAGACATTTTTGTAAATTAATTTTTTTATTTTAGATTAGTTTCATATTTACAAGACAGTTTTGAAGATAGTATTAAAATTTCCATATATCTCACTTCCAGTTCTTCCTATTAATAACATCTCTCATGTTAATAATTAATATGGCACATTTATAACAATTAATGAACTAATATTAACATATTATTATTAAATTATATACTTTAGGCCCTGGCTGGTGTCACTCAGTGGATTGAGCATGGGCCTGCAAACCAAAGGGTGGCCAGTTTGATTCCCAGTCAGGGCACATGCCTGGGTTGTGGGACAGGTCCCCAGTTGGGGACACATTGATGTTTCTCTCCCTTTATTTCTCCTTCCCTTCCTCTGTCTCTCAATAAATAAATAAAATCTTTAAAAAATAAATTATATACTGGAGACTTCCTTAGTTTTGATGTTACTTAGATTTAATATTAAATCTGATGTTACTCTTCTGTCTCAGGATCTCATTTAGGACACCATATCACTTTTAGTCACCTGTCACTTTAGGCCCTCTTGGCTGTGACAGTTTCTCACACTTTCCTTGTTTTTAAGGACCTCCAGAGTTTTGAGGAGTCCTGGTCACATATTTGGTAGAGTATTCCTATATTTGGATTTGTCTATGTTTTTTTTTAAGGTTTTATTTATTTATTTTTAGAGAGGAAGGGAAGGAAAAAGAGAGGGAGAGAAACATCAGTGGATGGTTTCCTCTCACATGACCCCACTGGGAACCTGGCCTGCAACCCAGGCATGCACCCTGACTGGGAATCAAATTTGTGATCCTCTGGTTTGCAGTCTGCACTCAATCCACTGAGCTACATCAGCCATGACTGAGTTTGTCTATGTTTTTCTCATGATTAGTCTAGAGTAGTGGGTTTTGGAAGGAAGATCACAAAAGTAAAGTGTTCTCATCACATTATATCAAGGGTACATGCTGTCAACATGACTTACCACTGTTGGTGTTGACCTTGATAACCTGGCTGAGTAGTGTTTGTCAAGTTTCTACACTGCAAAGTAACACTTTTATGTCTGTTTTCCATACCATATTCTTCGGAGAGAAGTCACTATGCTCAACCCATACTTAAAGAGTGGGAAATTATAAAATCTCCTTGAGTGCTGAGTAGCTTCATACATTATTTGGGGTTCTTCTGCAGAGGAGATGTGTCTATAGTCCCCATTTGTTTACTTGTTCAATGATTTATTTATATTAACTTGAACTCAGGAATATTTATTTTATTCTTTGGATTATAGCCCAACACTACTTTATTTTGTTTCTCCAATTGTTCCAGCTCTGGCTACTGAGAGCTCTTTAGTGACTCCTGGTCCCTTTGATATTCTGCCATCATTGATTTTGTATCTGTGTGTTTTGATAACTTCTTTTTTGACAGTAAGTGATGCACTAAAATCATCTTGTGTATTACCATGGAGTCATTGAATCAGCCATTTCTCCAGAAACATTTTTGATTGTCTTGATGGGGAGAAGGACACAAGTGGCATGTAGGGTAGAACTTAGGGAAGCTGCTAAACAACTTGCAATGCACACACACATCCAACAAAGACTTATCTGGTTGAAATGGTCAATGGTATTCAGGATGAGAAGCCCTGGTCTATTTTGACAAGTTACAATGTGTCATCTTGACTCTATATTCAAACCTGAGTTTGAAAAATTAGGAAAGCTGGGAACAAAAGAGGAAGGATTTTAATTTTTATTTATTTTTTATTCATTTTTAATTGTTGTTCAAATACGGTTGTCTCCATTTTCCCTCTACCACTTCCCCCACCCCCTCACACCTCCTACCCTTAATCCTACCCCCTTTGGATTTGTCCATTGGTCATTTATACATGTTCTTTGATGACCCAACCCTTTCCTTTCCCCAATTATTCCTTCCCTCCTCCCCACTGATTACTGTCAGGTTGTTCTTAATTTCAATGTCTCTGGTTATATTTTGTGTGCTTGTTTATTTTGTTGATTATGTTCCACTTATAGGTGAGGTCACATGGTATTTGTTTTTCATTGCCTGGCTTACTTCACTTAGCACAATGCTCTCCAGTTCCATCCATGCTGTCACGAAGAGTAGAAGCCAATTCTTTCTGCTGCATAGAATTCCATTGTGTAAATGTACCACAGTTTTTTATCCACTCATTTACTGATGGGCACCTGGGTTGGTTCCAGCACTGGGCTATTGTAAATTATGCAGCTTTGAACATTGACATGGATAGGTTCTTTTTGACTGGTGTTAAAGGATTCTTAGGGTATAATCCAAGCAGTGGAATTGCTGGGTCAAAAGGCAGTTCCATTTTTAGTTTTCTGAGGAAATTCCATACTGTTTTCCACAGTGGTTGCATCAGCCTGCAATCCCAACAACAGTGTACTAGGGTTCCCTTTCTCCAAAACCTGGTCAGCACTTATTGTTTGTTGATTTGTTTATGATGGCCATTCTGACCAGTATAAAATGGTATCTCATTGCAGTTTTAATTTGCATCTCTCTGATGGCTAGAGATACTTAGCATCCTTTCATGTATCTCTGGGCCCTCTGTATGTCCTCCTTGGAGAAGTGTCTGTTCAAGTGTTTTGCCTATTTTTAATTGGGTTGTTTGTCTTCCTGGAGTGGAGTTATGTGAGTTCTTTATATATTTTGGAGATCAAACCCTTTTCCAAGGTATCATTGGGGTATTTTTCTGTACAGTTGGTTCTCTTTTCATTTTGCTAATGTTTTCTTTAGCTGCACAAAGCTTTTATTTGTTGAGATCCCATTTGTTTACTGTTTCCTCTATGTCCCTTGCTGTAGGGGACATATTAGTGAAAATATTGCTGCATGAAATATCTGAGGTTTTCCTGCCAGTTTTCTTCTAGGACTTTGATGGTAACATGACTTATATTTAAGTTGTTTATCCATCTTGAGTTTATTTTTCTGTATGGTGTCAATTGGTGGTTAAGTTTCATATATTTATTTATACATTTTTAGATTTTTAAAAAAATTATTTATTTTTAGAGAGGGAAGGGAGGGAGAAAGAGAGAGAGAAAAACATCAATTTACAGTTGCTAGGGGCTGTGGCCTGCAACCCAGGCATGTGCCCTGACTGGGAATCAAACCTGCGATGCTTTGGTTCACAGCCCATACTCAATCCACTGAGCTATACCAGCCAGGGCTTTAAGTTTAAATTTTTTTAGATGTAGCTGACCAGGTCTCCCAACACCATTTGTTGAAAAGGCTATTTTTACTTCATTTTATGTTTCAGCCTCCTTTGTCAAATATTAATTGACCATAGAGACTTGGGTTTATTTCTGGGCTCTGTATTCTATTCCATTGGTCTATGTGTCTGTTCTTATACCAGTACCAGACTGTTTCAATTACTGTGGCCTTGTAATATAGTTTGACATCAAGTACGGTGATCCCTCCTACTTTTTTTTTCCTCAAAATTGCTGAGGCTATTCAGGTGTGTTTATTGTTCCAGATAAATTTTTGAAATGTTCTATATCTGTGAAATATGTCACTGCAATTTTAATAGGGATTGTGTTGAATATATAAATTGCTTTGGGTAGTATGGACATTTTGATGATGTTAATTCTTCCAATTCATGAATATGGTATATGCTTCCATCTGTTTTTGTCTTCCTTAATTTCTGTCTTCAGTGTTGTGTAGTTTTCTGATTACAGTTTTTTTACCCCCTTGGTTAGGTTTATTCCTAGGTACTTTATTTTTCTTATTGCTATAGCAAATGGGATTTTTTCCCCTGATTTCCGATTCTGATATTTTATTGTGGATGTACAAAAATGCCTTCAATTTCTGAATATTGGTTTTGTATCCTTCTGTTTTGCTAAATTCACTTATTAGGAGGAGTAGTTTTATTTATTTATTTTTTCAGAGTCTATAGGGTTTTCTATAGGGTTTTCAGAGTCTATAGGATTTGCAAACAATGACAGTTTTCTTCCTCCTTTCCAATTTGTATGCCTTTTCTTTCTTCTTCTTGTCCTAATGATGTGGCTAAGACTTCCAATTCTATGTTGAATAGGAGTGGTGAAAGTGGACATCCTTGTCTTATTCCTGATCTTAGTGGGAAAGGTTTTAGTTTTTGTTTATTGCGTATGATGTTGGCTCCTGGTTTTTCATAGTCTTTATTATATTGAGGTATGCTCCCTCTATTCCCACTTATCAAATGCTTTTTCTGCAGCTATTGATATGATCATGTGATTTTTGTCTTTCCTGTTTTGTATATGATGTATAATGCTTATTGATTTGTGAATATTGTACCATCCTTGCATCCCTGGGATGAATCCCATTTGATCATGATGTTTGACCTTTTTTATGTATTGCTGTATTCAGTTTGCCAGCATTTCATTGAGGATTTTAGCATCTAGGTTCATCAGTGATATTGGAGTATAATTTTCTTTGTTGTTTCTTTATCTGATTGAGATTAGGATTATGCTGGCCTCATAAAAAGTTTGGTAGTGTTCCGTCTTCTTGGATTTATTGGTATAGTCTGGGGAGTACAAGGGTTAGCTCTTTAAATATTTTGTAAAATTCTGCTGTGAAACTGGGCAGTCCAGGGCTTTTGTGTGCTGGGAGTTTTTTGATTAGTGCTTCAATATCACTAGCTGTTATCAGCCTGTTCAGGCTTTCTGTTTCTTCTTGGTTCAGTTTTGGAAGATTATAGTTTTCTAGAAATTTGTCCATTTTAATCAGGTTTTCAAGTTTCTTGGCATATACTTTTTTGTAGTAATTTTGTATAATTCTTTGTATTTCTGTGGTATCAGTTGTAATCTCTCCTGTTTCATTTCTAATTTTATTTATTTGGGTCCTCTTTCTTTTTTCCTTGATGAGTCTGCTTAAAGGCTTGTCAATTTTGTTTACCTTTTCAGAGAACGAGCTCCTGGATTTATTGATCCTTTGAATTGTTCTTTTAGTCTCCATGTCATTTCATTCTGCTCTGCTCTTAATTATTTCCTTCCTTCTACTCACTCTGGGCTTTCTTTGTTATTTTTCCTCCAACACTTGTAGATGTAGGGTTATGTTGTTTCTATGAAATGTTTCTATCTTTTTTAAGTAGGCCTGCATTGCTATCAACTTCCCTTTCAGGACTACCTTTGCTGTGGCCCATAGGTTTTGCACTGTTGTGTGCTCATTTTCATTTGTTTCTAGAAACTTTTTGATCTATTTCTTGATCTCATTCTTGACTCATTCATTGTTTAATAGAATGCTATTCAGTCTCCATGAATTTGAATATTTCTGATTTTTTTCCTTGGGGTTCTTTTCTAGTTTCAACCCCTTGTGTTCTGAGAAAATACTTGATATGATTTTAATTTTCTTGAATTTGTTGAGGCTTGTTTTGTGTCTCATCATGTAGTCCACCTTTAAAAATGTTCCATGTGCATTTGAAAAGAGTGTGTATTTTGCTTCTTTGGGTTGAAAGATTCTCTCTCTCTCTACACACACACACACACACACACACATACACACACATCTATATATCTATAAATCTATAAATCTATATATATCATTTAAGTCCACTTGATATAATACTTTGTTCAGTTCAAGAATATCATTGTTGATATTTTGTTGGAAGTTCTATCCATTGTTGAAAGTGGGGTGTTAAAATTCCCTACTATAATTGTGTTGCTGTCTATATCTTTCTTGAAATTTCCAAGAATTTCTTTGGTGCTCCTATGTTGGGTGTATATATGTTTACAATATTTATGTACTCTTGGTGGATTCTTCCCTTGAGCATTATGAAGTATCCTTCTGGGTCTCTTTTTATGGCCTTTGTTTTGAAGTCTATTTTGTTAGATATAAGTATTCCTATCCTGGCTTTTTTTCCCCTGACCATTTGCTTGGAATATTTTTTTCTAACCCTTCACTTTCATTCTGTGTAGGTCTTTTGTTTTGATGTGGGTCTCTTATAGGCAGCATATGTTTCCTTATTCATTCAGCTACCCTATGTCTTTTGATTGGAGCATTTAATCAATTTCCATTTGAGGTTATTATTGATAGGTATTTATTCATTACCACTTTACTCTCTTTGTACTTGTGTTCCTTTCTCTCTCACTGTTTTTTTGAAGAGTGTTGGGTACTGCCCTGCCTAGTATCAGAAGCTGTAACTCCCACCAATGCTAAGGCTGAGGGAACAACCTTGGAGCTGTAAGCCAGCAAGGAGACAAAAGCTTATCTCCCTGGCAGGAGCACCGCTTCTGCTCCTTTTACTTCAACCTGCCTGGTCCCCAATGCTTGGTCGGTTAGTCAATGATGGGTAAGATTCCCCAAGAGAGGAACAACCTAAGACAGGCATGATCACATGGGAGGCCCCCAAGGAAGGACTTTGGGGGCTATAGCAAAAGGGAGTGATGGCCCCTCACCCCTCAGCTTTGACAAAGCCTTAGTGCTCATTGTCTGTGAGAAAATCTCCTTATCTCCTGGCTGCTTTAGTTCCCTTGCTCCACCTAAGCCTGAAACAATGACAGGGTGATGCAGCCCTGTGCTGAAAAGGGCGGATTCCCCGGGTGATCAGGCCCAAGAAAGAATATGTAAAATCCATGAAACCTGCTTTGTTTAGAATGCTCTCAGTTGAATGAGAAGGATCCAAGGAGGAAGTAAGTTTGTTCCTCAAAGTTTTATAGCTCTTTGACTCTGACTCAAAATAGGCCCTCAGAGTTCCTTGTTATTTGATCCATACTTCCTGGCAATGAGCTTTACCTGAAATCTTGTACAAACGAACGAAATAAAAAACCTCTCTGGCGGGGGAATGGTACGCTCTCCCCTAGAAAGGGTGGCCAAGGTGTTCTCCCCTAGAGAGGGTGGCGGGCCTACTTCCCCACAGAACTTGGTTGTTTCTGTGTATGTTTTTCTTGTGGGTCGATGAGCAATCCACAGCATTCTGCGGTCACTGCCAGTTGGTGATCACATCAGAAGAGGAAGTATTTTTAAAGTAGAACACATAAGACAGAAGGAACAATGAATGAAAATGTAAATTTAGCATCTGTTACATTAGAAATAAAAGTGTGTGTCTCTGGTCAGCTCTATTACTTCTCCTTCTTTCCCTTCTAGCAAATTTTTTAGTATGTGTGAGTAAGAATTCTTTAGAATCCTTATGTGTAGGATGATGTTTTAGAATTCATTATAGAGAAATTGTATGTCTGGAAAGCACAGTGCCACACATGGTAGGAGAAACATGGTGTGTCTCTTGATTAACAATATTTAGGTAAGAGTAGGCAATAATTACTTCCTTATGTTTGGTTGTCACAAGTTCCTAACACTGGTTCCTTTCAAATTTATGTTTATTATTGATTTTCACGTTATTATAATACTTTTAGCTAATAGAGCTCTCATGTTCTGCCTTTAGCATAGGATGGGTATTTTATCTATCTTTCTCCCAATATTACTTCTACCTACAGAACATGCAAATTTCTGAAAATGAAAGAATAAAACTATGAATGAAGACCAAGCCATGTCATCCAGAGAAAGTTAGAGGTTATTAAGATATTAGCATAATCTGTGGAACACCAAAATGTGTCCTTAGAAGATTGAAACAGATTCAGATAGAACAAATTATTTTCTAATGTGAATGAATCCTCCTTAACCTTCACCCAACACATGCAATGATTTATGATTGAGAGGCAGCTGTGTTCAGAAACAAGGATTGGACTTAGACAAGTTTCTAGTTTTGGTTGGGTCATTTTCTAGCTAGCTAACCCAGGGTCAATCACTTAACCTCTCTCAGCCCCCTAGATACTCACTTGTAAAACTGGGCTAACTTAAGTACCTCATAGAGTTGTGAATATTCAATAAATTGGTAAATCTAAAGCACTTTTCATAATGCTACATGTTGTAGATGATCCTTAAGTTACACTGATTAGACAGACATAACTCTCTACCACATTATATTGATATAGTGATTAATAGAAGAATAAATGTTTGAG
Source organism: Tonatia bakeri (assembly GCA_004024845.1). Taxonomy (NCBI): domain Eukaryota; kingdom Metazoa; phylum Chordata; class Mammalia; order Chiroptera; family Phyllostomidae; genus Tonatia; species Tonatia bakeri. Next base: position 36,584 of record PVIA01005187.1, read on the forward strand.
AAAAGGACAAGCTCAGAGAAGTTAGTCCATGGCTATTGATTTAGGTTTCTTCATTTATAAAAGATGGGGTAGGACAAGATGATCTTTAAATTTTCAGAAGTGCTAAAATCCTAAAATTCTATGCTACTATAAAATGAACCTTTAAATAATAAATAGTAGCTGCTTATGAATATATATATATATATATATATATATATATATATATATATATATCTGTATTTTGCTGTGTATAACGTGCACTTGTTTGCCCAAATTTTTGAGGGAACAATAAGGATGCACATTATACATGGGTATAATGATTACATACCATGGGTATAATAAGCACAAACCTGGGTGTGCATTATGCACAAAATATGGTAATTCCAGCCCAAATTTTCTTCTAATCTCTCCTCTTTTTAATCTGCTCCTTATCTTTCCCCATCCAAGAGTCCTGCAGATGCAGATCTGGTGAAAGACAGAGAGCAGCAGACCCAGATTGGCACAAGTGGAGGAATAGGACTTGGTGGGATTCTCCATGAATCTCCACAATGAAGCCATGGGGAAGAGAGAAGGCTGGGTGTGCAGAAGGTGAGGGTGGGTGTTGGACTGTAGGCAAAGGAAAGAACCTAGGAATTTCAAGCTTGTGGACAAAAGAGGAAAGGAAATACAGAGGTAACTTGGTACTCATTATTAATTCATTCCAGAATTCATGATGAGTGCTGAAACTGACAAGTAACTAATGATGAAACATTTTCTCTTGCAAGGTGGTGTACAAGTTCTAGCAAGTGCAATGAGTCATGAGCAAGGATGAGTGCTGAAATATTTTTTTTTCTCATCAAAATGTGGTGAGTACAGAGTTTGATGAGTTCCAAAGCTGACAAGTACTGAGGTATGACTTTATAGTAAATGTTGAAAATTTTGAATTGGATTTCTTCAATTGTCTTATGAATTGAGGTAAAGGGTGAACCTTTCCTTTTGAACTTCAAATAAGAAGATGCAGCTTCCTGCTCCTCTGTCTTAGTCCATTCAGGCAGCTATACCAAAATACCACAGAATGGGTTTCTTACAAACAGCAACAGTTCTTACAGTTCTGGAGGATGGAAGATAAAGGTGACAGCACTGATCACTTTCTGGTGAGAGTGCTCTTCCTGGTTCATAGCTGGTACCTCCTCACTCTACCTTCCCATGGTAGAAGGCTCGAGAGATATTAGTGGGGTTCCTTTTGAAGGGTCCTAACCACATTCAAGAGGGCTCCACCCTCATGTCCTAAACACCACCCAGAGGTCCTACTTCCTCATAGCATCACATTGGGGGTTTGGATCTCAACATAAGAATATGTGGGGGCACAAACACTCAGACCACAGCATCTGCTTTGCCACTCAGATATCTAATAAGCATTTTAACATCACCTGTCCAAAACTGAATTCTGAATCTTTCCCCAAACCAGCTTTCCTCAACATCTTAAACCAATCAGATTACTTCTCAGACTAATCACAATCTGATAGTTTACACCACCTCCACTGCTTACCTTTGTCTGAACCACCATTGCCTGGAATAAAAAAAAAAATAGCCTCATGTCTGGTTTTCCTCTGTCTCTCTTGACACACACTAGAGTGATATTGCCAATATGTGAATCAGGTTACATCATTTTACTGCTAAAAAACCTTCAGTAGTTCTCCATCCCATGCAAAATATGACAGTTAATTTTATGCATTGACAAGACCAAAGGGTACCCAGATATTTGGTCACATATAATTCTGTGCATCTCTGTGAGGGTATTTTTGTGTAGGTTTAACATTAATATTGGTAGACTACGTAAAGCAGATTTTTATCCTGAATAGAAATGGTCCTCATCCAATCAATTGAAGGCCTGAAGAAGACAAAAGAGCTGACCTTCCCCTGATTAAAAGAGAATTCCACCTGCATGACTGCCTTCGAATTGGGTGAGAATAAGGTTCTTTACTGCCTTTGAACTCAGACTGAAATATGGGCTTTTTCTGGGTCTTGAGCCTGCTGGTCTTCAGACTGGAACTGTACCATTGGTCTCCTGAGTATCCAGCTTGTTGGCTGCAGATCTGGGCACTTGTCAGATCCCATAATCATGTGAGCCAGTTCCTTATAATATCTCTCTCTACACACACACACTAATGGTTCTGTTGGTTTTGTTTGTAGAGTCATAACTAATGCACAAACTAAAATTTAAAACTATCGCGATGATGTATAAGGCCGTGCAAAGTGAGCCTCAATACCACCTGTTCATCTCTTTAGACCAGGGTCAACAAACTGGACTGTTTTGTGTGGCAGCTTTTATAGCACAGTGGCATATGAAAGAACTGAGTGGTTGTCATGAAGACTGTATGGTCTCAAAGCTGAAAATCTTACTATATGGTTCTTTATAGAAAAAGTGTACTGACCCCTGCTTTATTCTCATACTGGCCTCATTGTGGTTCTAAGAAAGGCACAACACTCTCATATGTCAAGACCTTTGTACTTGCTGTTCCTTATGCCTGGACTGCTCTTCCTGAAGATATATGCCTGATGCTGTCCTCATCTTCTTTAGGCTTTTGGTCAAAAGTCATCTTCTCAAAGAACCTTCCCTTCCCAGTGCTCTTAAGTCCTTTTTTCTGCTGTGCTTCCCCCATATCACCTACTATCATCTAACTTATTAAATATTTTATTTAATTTGATTCTCATATATCTTTATTCACTCAATGTAAACTCCATGAGAGTGTGCTTTTGTTTTTCCACTGTTGAATCACTAGTGCCTTGAGTAGTGGCTGGCATAGAAGATGTCCAACAGAAATGTTGAATGAGTGAATGGAACCCATCTTCATCTACTTCTAGACTGCTGAATTTTGCGTCCTGAATAAAATACCATAGCTGGAACCACATGGTCACAGATTTAGTAGGGCTTCATACATTTAATTAACCCATGTAAGTCTGGATCAGCATGGAATTAAATGAAATAGCAGCCTGAACAAAAATATACAAAAATATATTCCATTACCACAGAGAACACACAAAAGGAAAAGTATATGCTTCAGGCATTTCAAAAAATTTCTTTAATCTTTTTTTTTATCCTTTTTCTACTCTCATAGCACATGTCATCCTTTGTTTACTCCCCAGCTCTCTGACTTCCCTGGAAATGACTACATTGGGCTTCCTTGATCTTATTATTGTCTGTTCCTCTTCTATTTGTCCTATCTAACTCTAATCATTTAATTCCATTTATCAAACAGGAGTGGAAAGAATACAAAAGAGAGATAAACCTCAATCACAGAGATTGTGGTCAAAAATGAGTTCTCGCCTGGGATTGGTGTGGCTCTGTAGATTGAGAATCAGCCTGTGAAACAAAAGGTTGCTGGTTCAATTCCTGGTCAGGGCACATCTGCGTGAGAGGTGACCAACTGATGTTTCTTTCTCACATCAATGTTTCTCTCCTTCTCTTTCTCCTTCCCTCCCCTCTCTCTAAAAAGAACTATAATTTTCAAAAAAGATTTAAAAATGAGTCCTCACAAGGAATAGACTTTGCCTTTTATTAAACAGCTTCTGGTAATCTGCTGGGCAACTTTGCATGGTGGCTTCACTTTATGGAAGCAGATATACATGGACTTACATGTCATGGATGATGGAGGGATTGCAAGGATTTGGTGACTTGTCTCTGACAACTTTCATTATATTATTTAACTCTTTATGTACTATTAAAATACAATATTTTATGCATTTCTTTTCTGAATACAGTACCATACTCCCCTATATAAATATAGGTGTGTGTGACACATTAATTTCTAATATAGATAACATATTTGAATCTAAATCCATATTACTGATACCTACAATTTTAGGAACTCTATACAACCCAAATATTTATCAGATTTTGTGATGAATCAATATCAGTAGAAAATAAATTCTAACCAAATTCTGTGGCTGGTAGAAAATCTGTGGGTGCCACAAACATATACCTCTTGGATCTTATTTTAGTGCAGCAAGTCTGAATTTCAAATACTGGTACCTGTACTGCTTTGCCTGAGGTCTACTCTGCTAGTACTTGGCATAGGCCATAGTGACTGGGACAAACCTCCAGGAGCAGCCCTCCACCATGACTGATGGGGATGGTATGCACTCCTCTGGTGGGCTAATCTGAGCATTCTCTTCTGTTGGCACTTAGACACCCCAGGAGGATGTCTCCAAGTCTCCATAGTTGTATCTTGCTTGATAACATCAATCAGTATTTCCTGGGATCAAGTCTCAAAAAACATTTATACTCAAATCTTTGTCTATGACTATGCTTCTGAGGGATTTTTTCTGGTTGAACACATCATGGACCTATTCCAGATTGGACAAGTTGAAACCACCACCCCTGCAACAGTTACTGTGGCTAGGGGATAGGTGTGCTCACTGGCTATATTGGGATCACATTCCCTAACCATGGGGCCAAGAATCCAGCCCAAACAAAAGCATGTTGAACTAAGGGTGGGGCAATGATGGGTCCCAAGAGACATCAAGGGAAACAAAGCCCAGAAAACAAAAGCAACAATGCCCACTGTTACCTGTGTCTGTAATATCCACCAGGCAAGTAATTTGTATGCCCATATCTTAGCCCCCAGGTACCATGTCTAATGACCAGATTGACTTTCTTATGTGCATATAAGGTAGACTTGAGGTTGGTTAATTTATAGACTTTGGGCCAAATATAGCTGCTGATTGTTTTTGTAAATAAAATTTTACAGGAACCCATCTACACTCTTTTGTTTATGTAAAGTGGTGAGCAAAAGTAGATTTATAGTTGTGAGAACACAAAACACAGGGTTTATTCTTGTATTATTATTTATTTATTAATTATTGTATTATTATGAACCTACTTTTGCCCTCCCCTGTATTATCTGTGACTGCTTTCATGCTCTAGTGTTGGAGTTAAGTAGTTGTAACAAAGATCTTATTACTTGCAAGGCCTAAAATATTTACTCTTTGACCTGCTATCGTCTGAATGTTTGTGTACTTCCAGAGTTCATCTGTTGAAATCCTAAGCCCATTAAAAAAGAGGCTCCACTGAGCTCCCTAACCTCTTCTACCATGTGATGATAACAAAGACAAGTCTGGAACTTGAAAGAGAGTCCTCACCATAACCTAATTACACTAGCACCCTTATCTTGGACTTCCAGCCTCCAGAATTGTGAGATATAAATTTTTGTCATTTATACACCATCCAGTCTGTGGTGTTTTGTTAGATCAGCTCTTACTGGCTTAGACATGATGTTTGCAAAAAAAAAAAAAAAAAAAAGCCAACCTTTGAGCTACACAGTGAGCACTTTATCTCCTAGGTACCAAGGAAGCACCTGGAGCATTGTTTTTCTCAGCTCTTTACTCTCCTTTTCCATTTCTCCAGGTTTAATCTGAGGACTATATCTGGACAAATGGCAATTGATTTATCAGATTCAACCTGTCACAATTTCTTAAGCAAGAACTATGTATTAAAGCATACAACCTTCTAGTAAATCTTTTTAGTAACTCAGTACTCATGGTACAGCTAATGGAATACATATAACATAAAATGCAACCTGAGTACTCCTAAACACAGTTGTTGCAAATATGATTAATTCACTGAAATTGCCCATAAGTGGTTGTGGGTTATATACCTAAGAAGACAATTTCAGGTGTGCAAGAATTAAATTTATTTCTATTTCTATGAAACTGTTTGATTTTCTGATTCAAAAACTCCCTAGAGAGAAAAGTTAATCTAGTCCTTTTTAGAATTTTCTCAATCCAGCCTAGAGATTTTTATTTGTTACTTCTGAGTAAAAACTCAGTTTCATTACACCATCTTGAAGTTAGTTCTTTCCCCCTAATTCATTCCTGATTCTAAGTGTCCAAGGGCTAATTAAAACAATTGCTGTAAGATTCCACTGAGTGGGCAATCATGATCTTGGTCTTGCTCTATCTCGGTACTTTGTTCTTTTATAATATGCAAAAATTGTCTAGCCTGACTTACTCAGCAGTATCAAATCTTCAAATTGACTTCCCTGTCCCTCTCCCTGTCTCTCTCCTTCTACCTCTGGCTCTCTCTTTTTCCACAGTCACAACACCTTCTTTCACTTTAACTTCATGCCTTATTGGTCATTGACTTTTAGCTACTCTGTCCCCTAAGATGTTCAAGGCTTTGTCCTACTTTGGACTGTTATGCCTCAGGTCATTCTCTGTCTTTCACATCCTTGTCTCTATGCTCATTCAGATTATTCTGCCTGAACTAAGTCCTTTGAGATATCACCTATGGGTCTGATTGTTGTTTTTCATCTTTCAGAGGTCCACATCTTACTCAACTCTTTGAGACCAGAGGTTGAGAAAGATCTGGAAGGGTGCCAATCCTCTCTACTCCCAGATTCCCAAATTAAAATCAATTATGAGTTGTTTTCCCCTCTCCCTCACCAGGGAGAGGAGAAAAAAGAAGTGGGCCCTGGCTGGTGTGGTTCAGTAGGTTGAGCATGGACCTGTGAACCAAAGAGTTGCCAGTTTGATTCCCAGTCAGGGCACATGTCTGGGTTGTGGGCCAGGTCCCCAGTTGGGGGCATGTGAGAGGCAACCACACATTAATGTTTCTCTCCCTCTCTTTCTCCTTCCCTTCCCATCTCTCTAAAAATAAATAAATAAAATCTTTAAAAAAGAAGTGGCCCCTGCATATTTTTTCTTTCTTCATATCCAAATTCTTTTTTTATTGTTGACATTATTACAGACATCTTCCATGTCTCCCCACCTTTGCACCCCTCCCCCAATCCCATCCTCCACCTTAGCCTTCACCACATTGTTGTGTGTGTTCATGGGCCATGCATATATGCATATATGTTCTTTGGCTAATGTATTCCAGTACCCCCAACCCCTCACTCTGAGATTTGTCACTCTGTTCCATGTATCCATGCCTCCAGTTTTGTTTCTTTTTTCCAAATGCTGCTTAGAGGATCTTTAGGGAATATGAGGGCAGGACAAAAACATCTTTTATTGCTCATTCTTCCAATTGGAAGTTAAGGATGACACCTCTGCCCTTAGTAGACTGTTTCTACTGCAGTGGGTATTCATCTATTTGTCTGCCTAAGATGGACTGTCAGTAACAGCATTGGGAGGTAGTAAGTAATACTTAAGTTAACACTTAAAAATATTCTTCTGCTATATTGAGTAATGAATTGTTTTTGGCATCTAGAAAAGGCAGAGGATTGTTCTGAATTAAAATTACACATATTTAGGACTTCCAGCTGAGACGGGGGCATAGGTAGATACACTGTGCCTCCCCATACAACAATGTGCATTAAATTTATTGTTGTCCGAAAGAAGGATGACAATAAATTTAAAAGCAAAAAGCAACCAGAACTGACAGAAAATCAAACTGTATAGAAGTCTGACAACCAAGGAGTTAGAGAAAAAACATTCATCCAGACCGGTAGGAGGGGCAGAAATGGGCAGCCAGGCAGAGAGGACTCCCAGTAAGGTGGTTGCTGTCAGAATGGGCAGTCCCATATTTGTTTGCAGATAAGCTGGGAGGAACAACTGGGGAGCAAGACACACTGAACAATCCATGGTTCCAATGGAGAGAAATAAAGCCTCAAAACCTCAGGATGCAAAAACCTGTAGGTGTTGAGGTGATGAGAGAAACTCCCAGCCTCACAGGAGAGTTCTTGGAGAGGCCCACAGGGTCCCAGAACATACACAAACCTCATTTGAAAACATAATGAAGGAGAACTTTGCCACTCCGGTAAAGGCAATAGATTTCCAGGGAGCCCAGGAAGCTGAGAGAGTCCCAAAGAAGATAAACCCAAGGAAGCACACATCAAGGTACATCATAGCTATATTACCCAAGATTAAAGAGGAGAGAATCTTAAAAGCTGTGTGAGAGAGAGAGAGAGTTACCTACGAAGAGGTTCCTGTAAGACCATCAGCTGATTTCTCAAAAGAAACCTTGCAGGCAAAAAGGGGCTGGAAAGAAGTATTCCAAGTCATGACAGGCAAGGACTTACATCCAAGATTACTCTATCCAGAAAAGCTATCATTTAGAATGGAAGAGCAGACAAAGTGCTTCCCAGATAAGGTCAAGGTAAAGGAGTTCACCATCACCAAGTCCTTATTATATGAAATGTTAAAGGGACTTATCTAAGAAAAGGAAGAAAACCTAAAATGTGAACAGAAAAATGACAGCAAACTCACAACTATCAACAACTGAAGCTAAAAAAAACCATGAAAACAAAAACAAATTAAGCAAACAACTAGGATAGGAATGGAATCACAGAAATGGAGATCACGTGGAGGGTTATCATAAGGGAAGGAAAAAGGGATAATGGGTGAAAAGGTACAGGGACCAAGTAGCATAAATGGTAGGTAAAAATAGTAGGGTGAGATTAAGAATTGTATAGGAAATGTAGAAAGCAAAGACCTTATATATGCCACCCATGAACATGAACCGTGAGGGGTAGGGGATGTGGATGGAGGGGGTGTGCAGGGTGGAGGGGAATAAAGGGCGGAAAATAGAACAACTGTAAAGTATAATCAATAAAATGTATTTTTTAAAAAAGAAAACTAAAAATGGAACATCCTTTTAACCTGGCAATTCCACTGCTGGGATTATACCCTAAGAACACTCAAACACCAATCCAAAAGAACCTATGCACCCCAATGTTCATAGCAGCATAATTTACAATAGCCAAGTGCTGGAACCAACCTAGGTGCCCATTAGTAACTGAGTGTATCAAAAACTGTGGTACATTTACACAGTAGATTCCTACCCAGCAGAAAGAATGAGCTCCTACCCTTCACGACAGCATGGATGGAACTGGAGAGCATTATGCTAAGTGAAGTAATCCAGGTGATAAAAGACAAATACCATATGATCTCACCTATAAGTGGAACTTAATCAACAAAACAAACAAGCAAGCAAACTATGACTGGAGGCATTGAAATTAAGAACAAGCTGACCGTAACTAGAAGGGAGGTGGGAGGGTATAATGGGGGGAAAATGGGGATGGGATTTCAGTAATGTCTATAAAGGACAGATGGACAAAACTAAAGTAGGGTAGGACTAAGGGTGGGAAATGGGGAGGGCTGGGGTGCAGGGAAGTGGTGAGGGGATAATGGAGACAACTGTATTTGAACAACAATAAAAAAAGTAAAAGGAAAATGGAACTGCCTTTTCATCTGGTTATTCCATTGCTGGGAATATACACGGTGAATTCTGGATTACCAATTTAAAAGAACTTAAGCACCCCAATGTTCACATCAGTGCTATTTAGAATAGGCAAATGCTAGAAACAGTGTAAGTGCCCATTACTTAGGCTGTTTGAGTGGATGAGTGGATTCAAAAACTGTGGTACATTAATACAATGGAATACTACACAGTAGGAAGAAGGAATTCCTACCTTTTGCGGCAGCATGGATACAAATAGAGATTACTAAAGCTAAGTGAAATAAGCCAGTCATTGAAAAACAAAACCATATGATCTCACATATAAGAAGAATCTAATGGACAAAATAGACAAATGAGGAAAATCATACCAGATACACAGAAACATTGAAAAGGCTGGCAGTGACCACAGGGGAAAGGGAAGGGGGAGAAAAGGATAAGGACTAGTTAAAGAGTATGTATGAAGGATCCATGGACATGGACAATGGTGTGGAAATTGACTCTGCAAGTGGAGGCGTGGGATGGATAGAGTAGGACAAATGTGGAAAAATTGGGACAACTGTAATATAATAACAATAGATAATTAAAAACTTTGAAGGAACGAGAAAAAGAAATAAAAATTATAGCACTAACATACGATGCATCTCTGTATACTGTTTAAGTCAATAATGTTATAATGATAATACATGAAATTTACATAAAAAGATGTAAGTAATATAATGAGTGAAAAGCAGGTTGTGCAATTATGTAAAAATAATAACAAATATGTTTCTGTTCATCAAACATACATCTATATATGTATAGGGTTAAAGGATGGATTGTGAACAGATTTGGATGTTTTAAATTTAGTTTTGTTCATCTGTATTTTTCTAAGGTTTATATGATGAATATGTATAGCAAGTATAAGTATTTTTATTCTTTTAAAAAATAAAAAGAAAATTATTCTCCCGAATCCCACATGCGCTGGAAGCCTGTGGGAGTGTCTAGCTTTTCAAGCAATGAATACCAAAGTTGGCCATATTTGCCTTTGTCCCTCCTTTGGCAACCATGTTCTGTAGGGGGGAAATTCTCCGATCACACTTGCTCTGTATGAGTTCCCTTCTGTGGAGTCAGGAGTAGCCTGGCTGCCTTGGGCAATTTCCTTCCTCTGGGCATTGCTCACTTCACAGGGAGGACAAGCCACTTTTAATCTTCTATTCTACCTTGGGGTTTTTCTCCCTGCCCTCTGCCTTCTCCAGCAATAATGTGTTACAATGTGAGATATGTTTTATTAGGGAATATTAAGAAGAACTCATCCACCTTTAGTCATACTCATTTAAACAGTACATGTACCAAACCCTAGATAATCACAAGAAAGGAAGTCTGAAATCCAGGTTGCAAACTTAAGGCCAAAAGAAGTCGAACCATGACTTTAAGGACAAGAGATGACCCTTGTGGTTTCTAATACTGAAACTGGTAAGCTGAGTTGAAAAAAGAGACATTAAAAAAGAAGAAATATAAAATTATGAATTTTAAGAGCTGGGAAGTTTTATCTTATCTAGTCATTTGGCCATTATGTCCCATGCAACCTTGCAGGAAGGATATGAGAATTAACACTCTGACCTCAGTGTTATCCTCCTAATACCCCAATTCATGCTCTTTGTTGGCTAAACCTAAATGACAACCAGAAAATATAAAAACCTGCTGATTCCATGCACAACATTCAGTCTTGAGGTAGAGATAGGGTGGAGAGTAAACACAGAGGCAAGAGAAACATATGACATCTGTCCAGAAAGTATCCATCCACATGCTATGAAAAATAGAGACATTTATTGAAGAAGGTAGAAGATACAAGAAACATTGTATATAGGACAATGATGCCTCAGTCCCCTTATATTAGGCACCTTGGAACCTCACAGAATTCTTCCACTGTTCAAAAACGGTCTGCAAAATCCTTTGTTGGAATTGCCATCAACTGCCCTGATGTATATTCCCAAATCTCATCAACAGTCTGAAATATCTTCCCTTTCAAAGGTAATTTTAGTTTCATGCCAAGATCCTGCATAAAATCTCGGACACTGTAGCTTCTGGAATCTCCAGATCAGCTTCTAGTTCTCCTGCTGTCAGCTGTCAGTCACCAATCTTTGTTGATTGCAGCCCATACATGTTCAACATTCTTGGGTGTTTTGCTTGTTGTAGGTCTTCCAGAATGCAGATTACTTTCAACAGATCCTTGACCATTTTTGAAACATTTGTGCCATACTTTTATTTGTGCTGCACTCTTTGAATCATCCCTGAAAGCCTTCTGAATCATCCAAATAGTTTCCACAGAAGAATGTTCAAGCTTAATGCAAAATTTGATGCAGATTCATTGCTTTCACTTCTCTACACACTCAGTCATTTTGAATGAGACAGCCACACAGTACACATGCTCACTCAGTGGAGTTTACCACCCTTACTGACTAGTGTAGTGAAGTCATCATTGCTCATGCATGAGCATTCCAGTCCACTCTCCTTGGCTATCAGGCTACATCCATGTCATGCAAACCATTCTCATTATGTTAAAAATGGCTGGAGTTTTCCCAGACAGACCTTATAGAAAACATTGTGGTGGGAAATTAATATCTAGTCTAACAATTAAAAAGAGTCCCTGATTTCCTTCTGCAGTAAAAGGCCTGGGTGTACCCCAGATAGATAAACTGGTGACTCCAGGATAGAGACTTTTTCTTGGTAACATCTCTCACTTTACTTGTGGAAAATCAGGTAGAAATCTGGAGCTTGTCTATTTTTAAGCCAATGATTCATCTCAATAAATATTTTGTGACAAAGATTTTATTCTTATGCATGAGATAAACACAAAGTTAGACTCAGCTGGTGGAAAATCAAACTGAATAAATTACAGGAGCTGCTTGCCTTCAAGAGTTGACAGTTCATGAGCTGCAGACCTTTAGTCTCCACTTCCATTTCTCTTTAGCCCAACCTTCTTGGAGATTTTATCCACATATTTCTACCAAACCATTGTATCTTTTAGGCTATATAGCTGTTTTTGAACAAAAAAAAATCCCTTCTCAACTTTATGATAAGAAATGAAATACTACCACATAATTTATTAAGCTGTACACTTATGAAGGAAATACTTCAGTAAAAAGTTAAGAGGAAAAAAAGTTAAGAGGGTTATCTTCTAAAAAGTGATGTTTTCTCATGAAATATGTGTATACAAAATTTGAAAATATTAAAATGTGGGTATTTTAATATTGATAATCTAAGAAGATATGTTTCTGAAAGAAACATAAATTTTATCATCTTAATTCTATACTTTTTGGAGATCATTCCTCCTATTTTCTACATGACTTTGTGCATGGCTGTCTCTGCTCCCCAACACAACTATGAACGTGTAATCACTTCTGGCCAATGTACCCGTTTTTCTGGCTGCAGTGACTGGTGATGGATACTCAACTCAAATAGGCAAATCGCAGTTATCCCTGGAGATTTCTTTTAGAACTTTGGAGAAAATGCATGTGCTTATACTTGAAAGGAATAAAGACTAATGTATAAATGGTAATGTTAACTGTCATCTATCCAATTATATGGCAGGAAAAATTAAAATAAGGCTGACACATATTGGAAGCAGAGCTAGAGATGGACAAAGAAAGGCAACTCACTATTATCTGAACCCCTAAAATTTGGAATGCTCAAAGTGTAAATATCTTCTATGCTTGTGTTCATTCCTAGACTTCCAGTTAGGTGAGTCAATACATTCTAGTTTGAGTCATTTTTCTGCCATATGTAACTAAAAGAATCTAATTAATATAATGGCATTACTAATGCTACTGTGTATAAAATTATTAGCTTTTTTTTCCCCAAAGGTTGAAATCTATCTTGGGCTTCTCCTCCTTGTTGGAAACAAGAATTAAATAACAATTGAACTAATTATCTTCCAACCTCTCATTGTGGCTTTCATTGAATTGAAGGGAGAATGATCTTATATGTGTTAGCACACACAAAGCCTAATTTCCATATTTATTATTATTATTGTTTTAAAGGTAGATAAAACCCTAAAAAAGTCACAGAAACATCTAGGCTTTAGAGTACCCCAGTGTTCTTGACACTTTTGGCTTAGAAATTGTCCCTGAGACTATACCTCAGAGAAGGAATTTCAGTGCAGTAAAACTCAGCTCAACCTTCTGGGATTTGTAAAGAGAAAGCAAAGCAATACTCCTTCAGTTGGAGAAGAAGAGGGATGCTGGTGTGTGGCCTCCACTGAGAGCTGAAGAAGTCAAGTACCCCCAGAAGAGCATATTCCTGAGTAACAAGCAGAACTGTCCCAGTCTGCTGAAAATTAACACTTGGGGGCTGGCCAGGAGCCAGTTATGATTTCAGTCACTTGGGCCCTTAGGTTGTGCTCTTACCCATTTGGGACTTGGTGCCAAAAGCCCTATTTTCTGGAAACATCCTCGTTCTTTGGCCTAGGCTCAGACTCTTTATTTTTCTATTAAAAAAGTTTCTCACATGGCTGCTTCCTCTCTTAGAACATTTTTTTTTCATTTAAATGAATGTTCAAGTACAGTTTTCTCCCCTTCTCTTAGAACATTTTAAAAAAGAAACATTATTTCTTTCCCTCAGTTTGACTAGTTTTACAACAGGGACTACACTAACTAATAAGAAGTCATCATGAAAACATGGCCTTCATCTAGAAATAACTAACAAACTCTGCCTTAGGTGTTTAACCCCATATATGACATGATCTCAGATATTAAATTTTATTTTCTAGGCTGACCATGCCCATTCCCTGAGATGTGAAGATTCTTTTTCTTTTAATATATTTCCATCATTTTGGAATGGGAGGGAATTACCTATTGATAAGTATGCCAGAGTCTCACAAGTACTTTTCCTCTCCTCTGGCTTTTCATAGCATCCATTTCTTAATACCTTGTCATAAATAGTTCAGGCTATGGCACATTATCATAGACTGGGTGGCTTAAACAACAGACATTTTTTCTTCATCAGATACTTCAGCAGAAACCCTATAAGCTAGGGAAGAGTGGAATACATTATTCATATTATTAAAAGAAATAAATCACCAGCCAAGAATAATATAGCCAGCAAAGTTATCCTTTTGATATGGAGAAAGAAAGGCTTTTCCAGACATATAGAAGCTGAAGGAATTTACCACCACAGGACTTGAAATACAACAAATGATGAAAGGTGCTCTTCTACTTGAAACAAAAGGACAAGAAGAATACAAAACTATAAGTAAGATGACTAACAGACAGGCAAAAGCAAGAAATTGCGACTCTTTCTCAGAATAAGGTATTAAACATATAAATATTATATAAAGATCAAAGGAGGTAAAAGCATTTAAAAAAGATAGTAGCTAGTGCAACTTTGAAATGAACACACAGCATGAAGAGGGATAATTTGTGACAACAAAATAACAATAAGGGAACAGAGAAAAACCGAACTTGTACAGGTGAATGAAGATGAGGCAATCAGTCGAAAAAAGGCTATTGTAAATATTAAATTCTTTTTGCACAAAGATAATGTTAACCAAAAAACAAAAATCTAGAACTGAGACACATAACATAAAAAAGAGGAAACAAAAGGAAAAAAATAATAAAATACCAACAAACTAAAATAACAAACAGAAACACAAAGGAAAAGAAACAATGGAGATGCAGAGCAACTGGAAAACAAAAAATAAAATGACTATAGGATATCCTCATATATCAATTATCATTCTAAACATATATGGATCAAACCCACCTAAAAGGCACAGAGTAGCACCATAGATTTGAAAACAAGACCCAACTATATGCTGCCTTTAGGAAACACAGCTCAGCTGCAAAGACAAAGGTAGATTCAAAGTGAAAGTGTGGAAAATGATTCTCTGAGCAAATCATTTGAGAAAAAAATAAGTGTAGCTGTACTTATATCAGATAATAGATTTCAAGATAAAAAAGTAACAAGAGACAAAAATGGGCATTTTATAATGATAAAAGGGATAATACATCAAAGTAACCCTTATTGATATATATATCCACCTAACATAGGAGCACAAGTATACAGCAACTACTAATAGATCTACAGGGAGAAACTGACAAAAATACAATCACAATAAAGTACTTAAGGACCTCATTGAAAGCAAATGGATAGATCATACAAACAGAAAATATCAGCCTTAAATGACATATTAGACCAAAAGGACATAATCATTATTTACAGAGCTTTTTTCTCAGAAAACCAGAATAAACATTCTTCTGTAGTGTACATGGCACAGTCTCAAAGACAGGCCATATGTTGGGTTAAAAAAATTAGCCTCAACAAATTTAAGAAGATTGAAATTATACCAAATATATTCTTCAACCACAATGCTTTGAAACTGGCAATCAACTGCAAAAAGAAAGCAGTATAAACTACAAATATGTGGAGATTAAACAACTTGGTACTAAATTACAATGGGGTCAAACAAGAAACAAAAGAGGAGATAAAAAGATACATAGAGACAAGAGAATGACAGTATGACATCAAAATTTTTGGATATATCAAAAACAATAATAAGAGGGCAGTTTTTAGCATTATACATATACCTTTAGAAACAAGAATATCAAATAATTGATCAAATATTTCATATTAAAGAACTAGAAAAAAAGAGCAAACAAAGCCCAAAGTCAGTAGAAAGGAGGGAATAATAAAAATTAGAACAAAATTAAACAAATTAGAAAACAAAAATAATAGAAAAATTAATGCAGCAAAGAACTGGTGTTTTGAAAAGATTAAGAAAATTGACAAACTTCTGGCTAGATTCAGTAAGAACAGAGAGAAAAGACTCAAATAAACATAATCATAAATCAAACAGAAATTTCCATAAATACCACAGAAATACAGAGAACTATACAAGAGTGCTATGAAAGGCTATATGCCACCACATTTAATAACCTAGAAGAAATAGCAGTTATTAGAAACATGTAAACTTCCTAGAATGAATCATAAAGATCTTGAAAATCTAAATAGATTGGTCATCAGTAACAAAATTGAAATGGTCAATATAAACTTCCCCAAAAGTAAATATTCAAGACCAGATGACTTACCGTAAATTCTACCAAACACTCAAAGACTCAATACATATCCTTCTCAAACACTTCCCAAAAATTTACAAAGAGGCAATACTTTTTAACTCATTTTTATGAGGCCAACATTACTCTGATACTAAAACCTGACAAGAACAAGACAAAAAAAAAAGTTCAGATCAATTTCCTGATGAATATAACTGAAAGCATTTTAAGTACAATACTAGCAAATTAAATACAATAATACATTAGAAAGATAATGCATGATGATCAAGTGGGGTTAATTCCAAGGAAACTATGATGATTCAACAGATGCAAATTGATTAATGTGGTATACCACATTAACAAAATAAGGGATAAAAATCATATGAACATATTAATAGATGCAGAAAAAGCATTTGACGAGATACAACATACATTTACAATTATAAAACTTAATAAAATAGGTATACAAGGAAAGTACATCAGTGTAATAATAGGCCATATATGATAAACCCACAACTAATATAATACTCAATGGTGAAAAAACTGAACGATTTTCCTCTAAAATCAGAAACAGGACAAGGATGTTTACTCTCACCACTGTTTAAGCATAGTACTGGAAGTCCTACCCTGAGCAATTAGACAAAAAAAACATAGGTACTAAACTTATGGAACTTGGTCTCAGAGATGATTTTTTTAACTTGACTCCAAAGGTAAGAACAAGAAATAAAAGATATCCAGATTAGGATTGAAACAGTAAAATTTTGCAGATGACATGATTCTATATACAGAAAACTATAAAGACTTTACCAAAAGTCTATTAGAAAACAATAAAACAATATAGTAAAGTTGCAGGATATAAAAATCAATGTACAAAAATTTATTGTGTTCCTATACACTAATAATGAAATATCAGCAAAAGCAATGAAAAGCAATTCCATTTGCAACTTCAACAAAAGAATAACATACCTAGGAATAAACTTAACAGTGAATGTAAAGAACCTGTATACACTGAAAACTAGAAGACATTGTTGAAAGAATTTCAAGAATAATCAAAGAAATGGAAAGATATTCTGTGTTCATGGATTGGAAAAATCAACATTGTTAAAATGACCATATTACCTAAAGCGACATATAGATAAAATGCAATCCACATCAAAATTTTAATAGCATTTTTCAAAGAAATAGAACAATAAATTATAAAATTCATATGGAGCCACAAGACCCATGCCCCCCAAGTCCAAGCAATCTGAGAAAAAAGAACAAAGCCAAAGGTATCCCTGATTTCAAATTACGCTAAAAGCCACAATAATTGAAATAGTATAGTAATGGCAGAAAAGCAGAAACACAAACCAATGGATTAAAATTGAGAGCCCAGAAATTAACCCACGTGTATATGAGCAAATCCTTTTTGACAAAGGTACCAAAAGCATACTGTAAAAAAATGAAGATTCTTCAATAAATGATATTGAGAAAATTGAAAGTCACATACAAAACAAAGAAAATAGATTTCCATTTGACAAGATACACAAAAATCAAGTCAAAAAGCCCTGGCTGGTGTAGCTCAGTGGATTGAGTGCGGGCTGCGAACCAAAGCATCGCAGGTTTGATTCCCAGTCAGGGTACATGCCTGGGTTGCAGGCCATGGCCCCCAGCAACCGCACATTGATGTTTCTCTCTCTCTCTTTCTCTCTCCCTTCCCTCTCTAAAAATAAATAAATAAAATAAAATCTTAAAAAAAAGACTAATAAAAAATCAACTCAAAATGGATCAAAAGTCAAATATAAGACCCAAACAATAAAATACACAGAAAAAAACATAGGTATTAAAATTTTGGACCTTGGTCTCAGAGAAGATTTTATGAACTTGACCATAAAGGCAAGGGAAATAAAGCATAAATAAATGAATGAGACTATATCAAACTACAAAGCTTCTGCACAGCACAGGAAACCATTAACAATACAGAAAGATAGACAACCAAATGGGGGAATATATATATGCAAAGAGCACCTCCAATAATGGATTACTATCCAAAATATATAAAGAATTCATACAACTCAACAGCAACAAAAAACATATAATCCAGTTAAAACTGGACCTGAACAGACACTTCTCCCAGGAAGACTTATAAATGGCCAGCAGGCATATAAAAAGATGACCAACTTCTTTAGCTATAAAAGAAATGTAAGTCAAAACCACAATGAGATACCACCTCACACTTGTTAAAATGGCTATTACCAATAAGAGAAGAATAAGAGGATGGAGAGGATGTGAAGTAAAAGACCCTCATTCACCGATAGTGGGATGCAAATTGGTACAGCCACTTTGGAAAACAGTATGGAAGTTCTTTAAAAAATTAAGACAAGAGTTAACATATGATTCCTCTTCTGGGTATCTATCTTAAATATTTCAAAATATTTATTTTTAATGATATATGTACCCCTATGTTCATTGCAGTAATTTAAGTGATAGTCAAGACATGGGTACAACCAGTGTCCTTTAATGAATGATTGGATACAGAAGATTTGGTACATATATACAATAGAATACTACTCAGCCATAAGGAAGGATGAAGTACTGCCATTTTCAACAACGTTGGTACACTACACTTAGAGAAATACATAAGACAAGGAAGGACAAAAACCATATGATTTCACTCATTTGTAAGATGTAAAATAGAAAACAACAAACTAACAGACAAAACAAACATAGACAAAAGCAACAGAAAGGTGGTTATCACAGGGAAAAGGGAGTAAGGGGACAATGAAGAAGTAAAGAGGGTCAAATATGCAGTGATGAAAGGAGACTAGACTTTGGATGGTGAGTACACAATGCAATATAAAGGTGCTGTATTGTAAAATTGTACATTTCAAACTTATATGATTTATTAACCAATGTAACTACAATAAATGTTATAAAAATCAAGTCATAGAGCAATGAACAGATATAACCTTACTTCTATAAATAAATAAAAATAAAATTATTTCTCTCTATTTTGTGTATTTATGTATGTACATATACAGATACATACCTAGAAAAAGGTTTGGAAGTCTACACCAGTAGTCAAACATTATTTTCTGTAAAGGATGAGACTAGGCTTTGCAAATCATATAACAGTTTTTGTTGCAAATTCACCGTGTTTTGTTTTTAAACAATCTTTTCGAAATCTTAGCTTATAGAATGTACAAAACTAAAATCTAGGCTCATGGTAATTAACTTCTGATCTAAGGCTTGGTTAGTTAAGGTGAAGGCAGTGGCATTGGAAAGAATCAGAAGAGACTTTAGTTTTTAGTTGTTTTATGTGCTCTCTATTATTTGAATTATATTTTTCAGGGAATGTACTTGTGAAATATATGGGCAAAAATGTGTGATAAAATAAATCAATGGAGAAAAAGTAGGGACAACTGTAATAACATAAACAAAACATACTTTAAAATAATAAAAAATGAATGAGAAAAAGCCTTGTACATAGTAGTATTCAGGAAATATTTGATGAATAAATTTAAAAAATGTTAAATGAATGAAATTCATTTAAATAAAATATAAATATGTACATGTTCAAATAAACAAATGAATGACTGGATTCACGTGTTTTCAGTCCTTTTGCTATGTTTTGTGTAGAAGCAAGGAAGTAGGTGCTGAAGTTCTAGGGCTAACAGAACACCACAGAAAATTCACAATCCAAGTTGCTGACTTTAAATTTTTCATCATTAGCAGTTCTCATTACATTAGTACTAAAATACCTGTTAAAAGTCAATTCTTTATGATAAAATCATACTTACCTACTGTACTAATCTTTGATTTGCATCAAGTTTGGGTATGATATACAAGGGAAAGCTTAGAATAATATTTGGTTATTTCCACATTTTGTTGTGGACTTAAGCTGGTATTGGGCCACAAATATTTGTAATATTAAACCCACTTGTTGACAGCGTGGATGGAACTGGAAAGCATTATGCTAAGCGAAATAAGCCAGGCAGTGAAAAACAAATACCATATGATCTCACCTTTAACAGGAACCTAAACAAAACAAACAAACAAGCAAAATATAACCAAAGACACTGAAATAGAGAACAGGGTGGCAGTGTCCAGAGGGGAGAGGAGAGGGAATTTCAGGGGAAAGGGTTTATAGGAACAAGTAAGGACACATGGACAAAAACTAGGGGCAGGTGGAAATGGGAGGGAGTTGGGGAGGGCTGGGTGGTTGGGCTTGGATGGGAGTAAATGATAGAAAATTGTACTTGAACTTTAATAATTAAAATAAAATAAAAAATAATAAACCCACTTGTCTAGGTTTGAGTTCCTTTTCAGGCTCAATATATCAAACATTTTATAGACTAAGCACTTTGAAACTTCTCAGATTTCACAAAAAACTATTGTGCAATGATGTCTTTATAAGATGCAAAAGAAGACAAATGCACATTCATGTCCTTGTGGAGACAGGAGACTGTCTTTACCTTTTCTATTAAATTATATATATATATAATATATTTATATTAATATAATAAATATATATAAAAGGTAAGTTTCAATTATCCTTGAGGTTAGTGTCTAAATTGTTAATAATTGTTTAAAACACCTTTTTATCATGCTTTAGTAACTATCCCATGTGGCCTCAAAAAATAGCATATTTATCATCATCAATATAAATCTCATTGAAAGTATATATTTAGGCACCCATCTGGACCGTTGTGGTGCTATACCAAAGGACTTTGAGAAAAATAAAAGCAACAATATAAGCCTGGGAAGCCCTATAAAAGTCACTATGAAGATTTATTTTAATTCCTGTCATATAGGAATTAAATAGTCTGTCAAATATCTAAAATTTCCCCCCCACTTCACTGAGTAATATTTGACATGTAACATTATATATGTTTAAGATATACAACATAATAATTAAATATCTAGATTCTCCCCATTTTGACTTACTTCCTTTTTTTCTTGAACATCAAATTTATTACAAAATTTGGGAGAATCAAACAGTACTTCAATAAGAACTCCACAAATATGGGAGCAAAGAAGAACCGTGAAGGGGAGAAAGGCTCCAGGCAAAACAGTTCTGTCACTGAAATTTCATTCAGGTCAGGGCAGAGGAGTGGACTTAGAAGGAAAGCAACATCTCTTCCTGACTGCCAGGGGGTCTAGGCTGTCCTCCAAACTCAGCAGATATTTTGGGTAAGATGCTTCTGAAGGCCAGGAAATGCTGGATTCCCTCCTGATGTGAATCCCAGGTAGAGAACTTTGTAGCAGTTTGCAAACCTACATTGTTCACAGAACCAAGTCCTCTCTCCTGCATACACAATGTGTATTTCTGTCAATGATCTCATCTGCAGTTGTTTGTGACCAACCTCTGGCTCACCTGCCAAACCATGTGGCCATCCTCTGGGGAGCTCAGCACCTTCAGGTTCAGCTTTTAAAATGCAAGAAGTTTGGCTTGATCTCCCAGCATCTTTGAGTGTGGCCCTGCCTTGGCCATCCACAATTTTAAAAATTTTACTGGCTTGATAACTATAATAATGTAAACAATGAAATGTTTTTAAAATAACAAGATAATATGAAATAAAAATGATATCAGCTTGGCTGTTATCCTTCTGAGATGCTGCTTGTTAGTGGACAGCCTATAGCATATATATGTTGAAAAAAACCTGAGGATCCTCGTAGCTACCCATTGCTGGCCCTGAATGAGGCCAGAGGAACAGGCTGGGGTTCCACCATCAGGCTGGTCATCTTCAAGGTAGTTTTCAATAATGGTTCCCTCTTGGGCCCTACCACCACCTCTCCATGTGGAGGAGCAGCCAGGGCCATGCTGGATTTCTGGGCTGAGGATGGCCATCCTGGACTTCAGATAGGGTGAGGGAGTGGTAGTCCTTCACTTTAGGCTGGCTGGAGGAATAGTCATCCTTGAATTCAGGCTGGCTGAGGGAATGATGATCATCCTTATTTCCATTCTGGGTGGGGGACTGGGCATCCTTGATTTCAGGTTGGCTGAAGGACTTGTAGACTTATTGGTTTTCTGTCCTGATGCCTGAACTTCTTGTGGTGTGGAAAGACTGCTGTGGAGTCAAGGGAGGGGCAAGGCCTTACCTTGAGGGTGTGGCCCTTCATCTTCTTTTCTATGGTGTGTAGGATCAGATGTGTGCCTATAATACTATTATATTGTCTTTTTGTTACTGACTCCTCTACCTTATGTTGCTTAAATTTAAGGTTCTTCATTATTTCTGTTATACGGGGGTAATGTCACCCCAGGGCAATTCTCTGTATGGCTTCAGTTCTTCCTCCTGGCCAATGTTAACCCATGGATATTTCATTATACCATTCAGGGTTGTTCTTTGGCTGAGGTACACAGTCATTAATTTTTTAACAGTTTTTGACATTCTAGAGGCATAAAGTGTGGTACATGGAATTGTCCATTCAATATATACTGCTTCAGTTCCCCAAAGTTCTTCCCCACAAATGGCAGTTTCCCCATTGCCACCCTGAGAATTACCCCCTGGCTCCAAACATCAACCTTTGGGCTCTCATAGGGTTGGAGCTCCAAATTGTGTGGGCCATATAGAAGATAGTGCCACAAAAGTTGTACAGTTTATGGTCTTAAAATTCTGTACTGAAGCCAAAGTCTGTTAGTTTAATATTTAGCTCACTATAGAGAGGTATGTTCTCTGGCTTTGGGTCCTGGTGTGTGATTCTCCTCTGGTGGTAGTACTGTACTGCTGATGTCAGGTGCAGGAACATGGCTTGGACTTCCTCCTCAATCCTGCAGCAATAGTTCTCAAGACAGTCAAATAAATGCTCTCTGCTCACATGTTCCATGAGGGGAAAATGTTGGTCTAAGATGGTAATCACCCCAAATAACTTGGTGATGTTGGGTTGATTCAAGATCTTAAGACAGTGAACTTGAAAAACTGCAGAGAAACCCCACTTCTCTCATGAGTTTCACAGACATGCCTGTGCCAGACAAAATGTGCTGGGCCAACCTCACCTCAGCCAAGGACCTTTTACCAATGTGTTCAGAAGTATGTAATTGACAATATAGCATTCCTCACTGGCAGAGATAGCTACAAAGTTGTTAGACATGGTGACTTGAAAATAAAAACAAAAAGTTTTTTTAAAAAAGTAAAAAATGAAAATATAAAAGTAACAAAATAAATACAAACAAAAAAGTTGAAAAAAGAAATTAAAAAATTGAGAGGCAAATTAAAAAAAAATTAAAATAATGAAAAAAACTAAACAAATTAAGAAAAAAGTAAAAGAAAACACACCAAAATGGAATTAAAAGGAACAAAATGAAAAAATAAGAAAATAAACAAACTTGTCCAAATTCAACATGTCACCACAAATCAGCTTCCTGGGCTATAATAACAGATCAAAACCTCAGCCCAGCCAGGAGCTTTTACATAGGAGTGGTATGTAATTTCATCTCAATGGTGCATTTGAAGTTGGAACAAGAAATAGACCAATCATGGTTTGGGATAAACTACAGCTGTTTTTTCACTATTTGGTCTCTTGACAGTTGTACTCTGGGGGGGAAAAATACCCCAAAAACTTTCTTTAAAACATGGGATATTTTTAAAAATATTATTTTTATTGTTGTTCAAAATTGATGTTTACTTCATTAGAAATGAAAATTTGCAAGATGAAAAAAAAATAAAAATGAAAAAAATCTGACTTATTCTCATATTCTAGGTCTCAGATCAAGTATCACCTGCTTAAAGAGGGCTTCCTTAATCAATCCATTCCTACCTGCCTCACCAAGCTTATCATGTTTGTCATCTTCATAGCACTGACCACAGTGTACTGATTCTTGTTTATTGTCTGTCCTTCCACTGCAGTGTTCCTGTGTTTAGCACAGTGAGTGCAAACAAAAAATAAACAAACAAATATTTGTTCACTGGATTAATAGAAGAGTTTGGGGGAACAAAAGAAAATATGACTATTTAATTGTAAAATATCTGTAAAATATTCATCTCTGTCCTCATTCTGCTTTTAAGGCAGATATGATAGAAAAGAGGAAGGCCAAAATCTGGGTTTCCAGGTATGTGGGTGCTTGGTGAACCTGAAGAAAAGTCATCTGGAAGAAGACTTGTAAAGATTAGGGAATATGATTTGTCCCTCCCTCCAGTGGCACTTGCAAAAGGATACAGTGAATTTGGGTATGCAATGAGGCTCCAAGGTATCGAATATATTTTTAATTTAATTATATTTTTTCCATTACAATTTATTTCCCTCATTCCATTTTCCACTTTTACCCATCACCCTCCTCCCTGCAATCACAACACTGTTATCCACGTCCATGAGTCCTTTTTCACTTTTGCTCAATCACTCCACCCCCTAACCACATCCCCAATCCCCCACAGAGAGCAGCTGCCAACTGCTCCCTATGTATGTCTGTCTCTATTTTGCTTGCTAGTTAATTTTATTCATTAGATTCCACATATAAGATCATATGGTATTTGTCTTTCTCTGACAGGCTTATTTCATTTAGCAGAAGGTTCTCCAGGTCAATCCATGCTCTCACAAAAGGTAAAATCTTTATTGTGGCTGAATAGTATTCCATAATACAAATGAACCATAGTTGTTTTATCTATTCGTCTACTGATGAACACTTGGGGCTACTTCCAAATCTTGGCAGTTGCAGTTGTAAATAATACTGCAATGAACACAAGGATGCTCATATTCTCTCAACTTAGTGTTTTGGGTTTCTACAGACAAATTTACAGAAGTAGAATAACTGGGTCATAGGCACTTCCATTTTTATTTTTTAAGGTATGTCCATACTGCTTTCCACAGTGGCCATACCAAACTTCATTACCACCAATAGTCCAAAAGGGTTCCCCTTTTTTCACAGCCTCACCAACATTTATTGTTTGTTGATTTATTGATGATAGCCATTCTGACAGGTGTGAGATGGTATCTCATTGTGGTTTTAATTTGCATTTCTCTAATGATTAAAGATGTTGACATTTTTTCATATGCCTATTGGTCATATGTATGTCCACTTTGGAGGAGAGTCTTTTCAGGTCCTTTGTACATTTTTAAGTTGGATTCTTCATTTGTTTGGTGTTGAGTTTTATAATTTTTAAAAAATTTTGGATATTAACCTCTTTTCAGATGTATCAGTGAATATGTTCTCCCATTCAGGGGTTGTCTTTTAAATTTGTTGATGGTCTCCTTTGCTGTGCAAAACCTTATAGTTTGATGTAGTCCCATTTGTTTATTCTTTCCTTTTGTTTCTCTTACCCAAGGAGATAGATAAACTATTGCCATGAGCAATGTCTGAGATATTACTGCCTATGTTTTCTTCTAGAATTTCTATTGTGTTGGGTCTAACACTTAAGTCTTTAATCCACTTAGAGTTTATTCTTGTGTGCAGTATAAGAACGTAGTGTTTCATTTTCTGCACATTTCTGTCCAATTTTTCCAACAGCATTTATTGAATAAACTATTTTAAAGCATTTTATGTACTTGCTTCCCATGTAAATATTGACTTTAAAGGCATGGGTTTATTTCTGGGCTCTCTATTCCAGTCCATTCATCTATATGTCTTTTTATGCCAGTACCATGTTGTTTTGAATACTATGACCTTATAGTATAGTTTGGTATTAGATGATGTGATTCCTCAAACTGTTCTTTCTCGAGATTGCTGTTGCTATTCAGGGCAACTTGTGGTTCCACATAAATTTTTGAAATATTTGTTTTAGTTTGTGAAATATGTCATTGATATCTTGATAGGAATTGCATTGAATCTGTAGATTGCTTTGGGTAGTATGGATTTTTTTTTAAGATTTTATTTATTTATTTTTAGAGAGGGGAGGGAGAGAGAGAGAGAGAGAAAGAAACATCAGTGTGCGGTTGCTGGGGGACATGGCCTGTAACCTAGGCATGTGCCCTGACTGGGAATTGAACCTGCGATGCCTGGTTCGCAGCCTGTGCTCAATCCACTGAGCTACACCAGCCAGGGCGGTAGTATGGATATTTTAATGATGTTAATTCTTCCCTTCATGAACACAGTTTGTACTTCCACTGATTTGTATCTTCTAATTATTTCTTCAGTGTCTTATAATTTTTCTGACTATAGCTCCTTTACATCTTTGGTTAGATTTATTCCTAGGTATTTTATTCTTTTTGAAGCAATTGTGAATGAGATTGTTTTAATTTCCCTTCCTCTTAGTTATTGGCATATTAAAATGTAACTTATTTCTGGATAGTAATTTTGTATCCTGCTACTTTACTGAATTCATTTATTAGTTCTGGTAGTTTCTTGGTGGAAACTTTAGGATTCTCTATGTATGGTATCATGTCATTTACAAATAAAGACAGTTTTACTTTTTGCTTTCCAATTTGGTAGCCTTTTATTTCTTCTTCTTGTCTGATTGTTCTGTCTAGAACTTTCAGTACTATGTTGAATAAGAGAGGCGAAAGCAGACATCCCTGTCATGTTCCCTATTTTAAGGGGAATGTTTGTAGTTTTTGCCCTTGAATATGATGCTGGCAGTGGATTTGTCGCATATGGCCATTTTTATGTTTAGGTATGTTTCTTCTCTTGCCACTTTGCTGAGAGTTTTTATCATAAATTAGTGCTAAATTTTATCAAATGCCTTTTTTGCATCTATTGCTATGATTATGCAGCTTTATCCTTCATTTTGTTTATGTGGTATATCACACATATTAATTTGCAAATGCACCAACCTTGCATCCCCAGAATAAATCACACTTGATCATGATGTATGATGTTTTTGATGTATTGCTGTATTTAGTTTGCTAATATTTTGTTGAGTATTTTAGCATCTATGTTCATTAGGGATATTGGTCTATAATTTTCTTTCTTTGTAGAATGTTTATTTGGTTTTGGAATTAGGGTAATGTTTGCCTCATAAAATTAGGTTGGGAATCTTCCCTGTTCTTCAATTTTTAAAATGGTTTGAGAAGGAAAGGTATTAGTTCTGAGAATGTTTGATAAAATTTACCTGTGAACCCATCTGCTCCAGGGTTTTGTCTGTTGAGAATTTTTTTATTACTTTTTTAATTTCACTAGGTGTAATGTATCTATTTAGATTCTTTGATTCTTTGTGATTTGGTTTTGGAAGGCTGTATGCTTCTAGGAATTTATCCATTCTATTGAATGTTGTACAATATTTTGGCATATAGTTTTTTGTAATATTTTCTTAAAGTCCTTCGAATTTCTTTGGTGTCAGTTGTTATTTCTCCTCCTTCATTTCTGATTTTATTTTTTGTGTCCTCTCCCCTTTTTTTTAATGGGTCTGGCTAAAGTTTTGTCAATCTTGTTTATCTTTTCATAGAATCAGCTCTTGGATTCATTGATCTTTTGTATTGTTTTGTAGGTTCTATTTCATTTATCTGCTCTGATCTTTATTATTTCTTTTTTTCTGCTCACTTTGGGCTTTGTTTGTTGTTCTTTTACAAATTTTTTTAAGCATAAAGCTAGTTTTTTTCTGATTTTTTCCCTTGTTTCTTGAGATAGGCTTGTAATGTTATAAATTTCCATTTTAGTATTGCTCTCCCCATTGTCCATATATTTTGGGCTGCTGTGTTCTCATTTTTCATTTGTTTCAAGGTATCTTTTGTTTTCTTCCTTGATCTCATTGTTGACCCATTCATTGTTTATTAACATGTTATTGGCTTCCATGTCTTTGTATGTTTTTCATTTTTTTGTGATTGATTTTTATTTTCATAGCATTATGGTAATAGAAGATGGTTGATATGATTTCAAACTTCTTAAATTTATTGAGACATGCTGTGTCCTAATGCAAAACATGTGGTCTTTCCTGAAAAACATTCTATGTGAATTGTAAAAGAATGTGTATTCTGCTGATTTGGGTTGAAACACTCTGTAGATATCAATTATATCCATTTGATCTAGTGTGTTAGTGTGTAAAGTTGTTGTCTCTTTGTTGATTTTCTGTATGGAAGACAGAAAATGGATTTTCAATCCATTGAAGTCAATGGAGTATTAATTTCCTCTACTATGACTGTATTTCTGTCAATATCTCCCTTTATATCTATCAAGATTTACTTTATATATTTACTTCAGGGGCATAAATGTTTCCTATGGTTACATCCTCTTATTGGATTGTTCCCTTTACTATTATGTAGTGTCCTTTGTCTCCTACTCTGGTTTTGGTTTTAAAGTTTATTTTTTCTGACATAGTATTATTACATGAGCTTTTCTCTTCCAATTTGCATAAAATATTTGTTTTTTAAAATCTCTTTACTTTTTTTTTTTAAAGATTTTATTTATTTATTTTTAGAGAGGGAAGGGAGAGGGAGAGAGAGAGAGAGAAACATCAATGTGCGGTTGCTGGGGGACATGGCCTGCAACCTAGGCATGTGCCCTGACTGGGAATCGAACCTGCGATGCCTGGTTCGCAGCCCGAGCTCAATCCACTGAGCTACGCCAGCCAGGGCTAAAATCTCTTTACTTTTAATCTGTGTGTATTTTTCATTCTGAGATGTATCTCTTAGAGATAGTACATATATGGGTCTTATTTTTTTATCCATTCAGCTACCTTACATCTTTTGATTGGAGCATTTAAGACATTTACATTTAAAGTGATTATTGATAGATTCATATTTATGGACATTTTATTTTTTAACTAGTTTTCTATTTCTCCTACTCCTCCTTCTTCTTCCTCTTCTTTAGGCAAGCCCTTTAATATTTGTTGAAACACTTGTTTGGTGGTAATAAATTCATTTAGCATTTTCATATCTAGGAAGCTTCTTATTTCAACTTAGATTTTAAATGATAGACTTGCTGGGTCAAGTAGTCTTGGTTGTAGGTCCTTACTTTTTATCACCTTGAATACTTCATGCCAATTCTTCTGGCCTGAAATGATTCTGTTGAGAAATCAGATTACAGTTCAAGTACAGTTCCTTTATAGGCAAATACTGCTTTTCTTTATGGTTTTTAAGATTCTCTCCTTGTCTTTAAGCTCTGATAATTGTGATATGTCTTGGTGTAGGCCTCTTTGTATCCATCTTATTTGGAATTCTCTGTGTTTCCTTGAGTTGTGTGTCTTTTTCCTTCATCGGGTTAGAGAATTTTTCAGTCATTATTTATTCAAATAGTTCCTCAATCCTTTTCTCACTATCTTATCTTTTTGATGTCCCCATAATAAGGATGTTGTTATGCTTCACATTGTCCCAAAGGTTTCTTACACTCTCCTCATTTAAAAAAAATATTCTTTTTTTCTTTTTGCTGCTCTGCCCCAGTGTTTTTTCTTACCTTGTCTTCCAAATTGCTGATTTGATCCTCTGCTTCATCTAACCTACTCTTTATTCCTTCCAGTATATTATTTATTTCAGATATTGTATGGCTTTTTGTCTGGTTATTTTTATTATTTCTACATCTTTTTAATGCTATTGAGCATCCTATAATCATTACTTTGAAGTCTATATATCAGAAATTGCTTGCCTCCATTTTATTTAGATTTTCTTCTGTAGAATTCCCTTGTTCTTTTATTTGAGGACTATTTTTTGGTCTCTACATTTTGGCTGACTCCTTATGTTTGTTTCCATGTATTAGGTGGATCTGCAAAGACTCTGGTTCAGTCCTATGTCAGATGCTGCCTGTAACTGGCCTTGGGCAACATGTTTAGACCTATCAGCAATTCACACCTTGTGTTTCCCTCTGCTGGGGCTTTATCAGTGGTACACCAAGGTTAGCTTCTGTCAGCATTGGACCCAAGGTAGGGTCAGATAAAGTCTCAAAGCTCTCAGATATCCACCTTTTCCTGTAGGTTTTCTGTTAGTCTTATTCAGTGATAGTGCCTCCATATATACTCCTCAGCAACCTGAAGTAACTGCTCCACAGGGTGCAGTGAGAGGGAATTCTGGTGGGGGTATTGCTTCCTCTGGGTTGATGCCACATGAAGGGGAGGTTTTGCCTGAGAGAGATGGCTTCTACAATATGGGGGATGAGTGAACACAGAAATCCTGGCCATTGATCCTTCAGCTCTCTCCCCAGGGTCACTAACCACAGACTCCTCATGTGCTCTAATCTACTCTGTCCCCCCTCCCTGGCAGAGTCCAGGGCAAGTGGCTGCAAATGAAACTTTGTGTGTTGGCCCTTTAAGAGTCCTCTACATTTCTAGCCATCTGTTCCTGGCAGATAGAAACACCTGCTGCTTTTCACAGCCACACATTATTTGGATTTTTCTTCCTGGTTCTGGTGCTCTAGGCTGGGGAGCCCAGCTTGAGGTTAGAGCCCAGACTTTTCAGGAGTAAATTCCCATTGCTGAAATATCCCTGCAGCACTTCAGCTGCTGCCTGTGGGAACCCAGCCAGCTCTCTTGTGCTTCCTCACTCCCTACCAGTCTTGTTGTTGTGGTGGTGTTTTTTTTTTTTTTGTAACTCCTTACTTATTGGGTTTCTCTCTAGCTAGCGTTCAGTTGGTTATTCAGGATTATTCTTCTATAATTTATTTGTAATTTCCATTTCATCCTATGAGGAAGTTATTTCCCTGCTGCTACCTACCCTGCTGTCATCTTGGATTCTTGAAAATTTTTACTTTCTACTCAGTTGATTTCTGTATTTTATTTATTTTTTTTAATTTTTTTTATTATGAAAATTCATTTTTTTTAAAGATTTATTTATTTATTTTTAGAGAGGGAAGGGAGAGGGAGAGAGAGAAACATCAATGTGTGGTTCCTGGGGGACATGGCCTGCAACCTAGGCATGTGCCCTGACTGGGAATCGAACCTGGGATGCCTGGTTCACAGCCCGTGCTCAAACCACTGAGCTACGCCAGCCAGGGCTCTGTATTTTATTTTTTAAAAAATATTTGACCAAAGTGCACATTTTCCTGCTTTAGACTATAGTTATCATCATCACATAAGAATTTCCTTTGGCTTTAATCGAGACTATCAAATTTACTATATTTGAAGCAGATGTGGTTGGGGGGAGTGGAGAGGGGAAATGGAGACAACTGTACTTGAATGACAATTAAAAAATAAAATGAATAAAATAAATGCTAAAACACAGTATTGACTATAAAGGAGCAAATATCCTACTACAATATGTCAACTACCCAATACTTTCTTATCTTGCTAAATAGTGTGAATTAAATTATAATATAATGAGAAACTAACAGTTTGTAGTAAATCTGAATGTGGCAAATCTTCACTAGCACATAAAAATTTTCAGTGACTGTAAAAAATAGCAGAGTGGTTTGAGCCTTGAAGCTTTCTCCCAATAATCAAAAAGGACCCAAAAGAAGCTAAACATTTTATCCTGGAAGAAGCTTACTTAATTAATAAGACAAGTCAATTAATGTAATTCTCTGTTGCTTTAGGATAACACACAAAAATGGAAAAATATAGAGTTGTTTACCATATTGGGATCAAGCAGTCAAGAAAACTCTGAACAAAACATCCTTTTTTGTTTCAGTCTCAAAGAAGAACTTATCATTACTGTTGCTATGTATAATGGTGTTCTTCCAAATTTCACTTGTTAAAGGACTCTCTTTAGAGGTAGGGACTATAAGAAGTAATTACATTTATATAAAGTCATGACAGTGGGGCCCTGATCCTATAGGGTTTGTTTCCTTTTGAGAAATGATACCAGAGAGCTCATTCTCTCTCTTATCAATGTGAGGACACAATGAGAAGGTGGCTATCTACATGCTAGGAGGCATGCTCTTACCAGGAATCAGCAGCACATTGCTCTTGAACTTCCAGCCTCCAGAACTGTGAGAAAATAAATTTCTGTCATTTAAAGTTCTTCATCTGTGGTATGTTTGTCATGGCAGCCCAAACTGATGAATATGGCCTCCAAAGATATTCTGTGCAGTGCGATGGAGAGGAGGCTGTGGTGGACACCAGTTTGAGTTAACCAAGTGAGTTTTTTCTCCTTCCTGGGCACAAAGCTGAGCTTCAGTTTCTTTTGCAGTTAGGTGGGTACATAAACAGCTTTGCTTAATGGAATGTGGGCTATTGGATTTTGTATTGCTTTTCTTAACACCTCCAGAACAGATCTTGCTTTGCCTTCTGGTAAATGGAGAGGTTCAAGTGGAAGGTTCCATGGGCCAAGAAATGATAGAGGCTCTCAAGTCCATGAACCCATGCTCTGCTCTGTGGATAAAATTCAAGGAGTCCATGAGTTTCATTAGAAAAATCTTACATTTATATTTTCATGAAACACTAAAATTTAAAATTGCCCTGCATTATGAATGTAGGAAAATACCCACAATAATTTAGGCATTACCTATGACTTTGACACCTAGAAAAATTACAGATATTTCAAATCACTTTATAGTTGTTGCACATATTTCAAAAAATTTTTACACTAAACACTCCTTTAAAATTATGACAGTTATTAAACCTCCTGCTAGATTTTGTTATTTAAGGCTTTAACAAATAGATACATACATTACTATATCACATTTTAAAATATCTTGAATCTTAATAAAACTTTCTTTAGATTCAATGTATTTTATTTTATGCATTTTAAAATTATTATCCTGAAAAGTACCGACAAATTTTGTCAGACTGCCCAAAAGGTCCAAGGCACAGAAAAAATTCTCAGTGCCTCTGGGACAGAGAATATGACATGAGAGTGGCATATACATTTGTTGGGTTACCTACTGAGATTTTGAAGGTGTTCATTATATCTGTCAGTCTTTTCAAATAAAAGAGTCTACAATATTCAAGACATTGGTGGGCAAAGGCTTTCTGTAATGGGTCGAAGCTTTGCAGACCACACAGTTTATGTATCAATTTTTCCAACTTGCTCTCTTGTAGTGTGAAAGTAACCACAGGCTATATATGTAAATGAAAGCATATGGCTGGGTTCCACTAAACACTTATTTATAGAATTTTAATTTTTTAAAAATATTTTATTTATTTATTTATTTTTAGAGAGGGGAAGGGAGGGAGAAAGAGAGAGTAACATCAATGTGTGGTTGCTCCTCATGTGGCCCACACTGGGGACTGGGCCCGCAACCCAGGCGTGTGCCCTGACTGGGAATTGAACCTGCAATGCTTTGGTTTACAGCCTGCATGCAATCCACTGAGCTATGTCAGCTGTGGCGAATTTTAATTTTTTATAATTTTGATATGTCACAAACATTATTCTTCAATTTTTTTTCTGCTCATAATCAAGGACAGACAGAAGAAACCACTTCATCCCAACAAGACTGGTAGGAAGTGCAGAGGCAGCACAAAAGGGCCAGCTAGGCTCCCACATGCAGCAGCCAAAGTTCCAGAGGGATATTTTAGTGGCCAGGGGTTCACCCTGAGAAGTGTGGGGTTGAAACCCCAAGCTTGGCTCTGCAGTCTACAGCACCAGAGCTAGAAAGCAGCAGAGTTTCTGTCTTCCAGGGAGATATGACTGGAGATGCAGAGAGCCTCTTAAAGGGTCAAAGCACAAAATTTTATTTGCAGCCACTTGTGTAGCAGTCAGCAGAGGGAGGGCAGAGTGGACTAGAGATGCCTGAGGAGAGTCTGGGAATAGTTGCTGTGAGAAGATAACAAAAGGAACAGCCATGAGGATCCTTGTGCTAAGTCATCCCCTATACCACAGAAGTCATCTTTCTTAGGCAGAGCACTCTTCTCCAAGTGACACAAATCTGGGGGGGAAATAATAGCTTCAATAAAGGAATAACTCAGCCACTCACTGTGATGCTTAAGCCAGGCTGCCGATAATAGTGTGAGGCTATATCTCTGATCAGTTTAACAACTAAGATGGACAATACAAAGAAGCAGGCAAAATGAGAAGACAAAGAAACGTATCCCAAATGAAAGGACAAGAAAATTCTCCAGAAGTAGAACCAGTTGAAATGAAGTCAAGCAATTTATCATATAGAGAATTTAGAGTAAGGATTATAAGAAAAATCAACAACATGAAAAAATATATAGAAATCATAAAAAAGGATCAGTCAGAAATAAACAGTGCAATATCTGAAATAAATGATACACTGGAAAGAATAAATAATAAGTTAGATGAAGCAGAGTATCAAATCAGTGATTTGAAAGAGAAGGTAGAAAATAATACCAAGGCAGAGTAGCAAAAAGAAAAAAAAGAATTTTAAAAAATGAGGAGAGCTTAAGAAACATTTTAGACAACATGAAGTGTAACAAAATTCACATCATAGGAATACCAGAAGAAGAGAGCAATGGACTGAAAACCTATTTGAAGAAATAATGTGTGACAACTTCCCTAATCTTGTGAAGGAAAAAGAAACACAAGTCCAGGAAGCTTAGACAGTCTCAAGCAATTTGGACTCAAAGAAGCCTATACTGAGACATATCATAATTAAAATGACAAGGCTTAAAGAAAAGGAGAGAATCCTAAAAGTCACAACAGAAAAGCAGGTAGCTACATACATGAGAGCACCAATTAAACTCATCTAATTTCTCAACTGAAACATTTCAGGCCAGAAGAGAGTGACATGAAATATTCAAGGTGATGAAAAGCAAAGATGTACAACCAAGGCTAATTTATCCAGCAAGGCTATTTTAAAATTGAAGGATAAATAGGAATTTCCCATACAAGAAAAAGCTAAAGGAGTTTGTTAACACCAAATGATTCTGCAACAAATGTTAAAGGGCTTTTTCAAGAAGAAGAAGAAAAATAGAAAGAAAAAAATAGAGGAAATATTCTAAAAATAATATGCCATTAAATGCATATCTATCAATGATCACCTTAATTGTAAATGGCTTAAATGCTCCAACCAAAAGACAGAGTAGTGGTATGGATAAGTAAACAAGACCCGTATATATACTGCCTCAAAGAGACCCATATGTGATAGGAAAATACACACAGACTAAATCTAAAGGGATGGGAAAAACTATTTTATGCAAATGGAGGGGAAAAAAAGTTGGGGTAATGGTACTTATATCCAACAAAATAGACTTTAAATCTAAGGCTCTTAGTAAAAGACAAAGAAGGACACTACCTAATGTTAAAGGGGATAATCAAGCAGGAGGATATAACCCTAGTAAACATTTGTGCATCCAACATAGGATCACTTAAATATGTGAAGCAAATCTTAATGGACATAGAAGGAGAGATAGATGGGAATACAGTCATAGTCAGGGATTTTAACACCCTATTGACTTCAATGGACAGATCTTCCAGACAGAAATCAACAAGGAGACAGTGACCTTAAATGGCACTCTAGATAAAATGGATTTAATTGATCTCTAAAACACTTAACCCCAAAGCAGCAGAACATACATACTTTTCAAGTGCATATAGAACCTTTTCTAGGAAAGACCACATGTTAGGACACTAAACAAATCTTAATAAATTTAAGAAGTTTAAAAACATATCAATCATCTTCTCTGACCACAATGCTATGTGACTAGAAATCAATCACAAGAAAAAAGTGAAAAACATACAAAGACATGGAAGCTAAATAACATGTTTTTAAACAATGAATGGATCAACAATGAGATCAAGGAAGATATTAAAACATACTTTGAAACAAATGAAAATGAGGGCATAGCAATCCAAAAATCTGTGGGACCCTGGGGAAGCAAACCTAAGAGGGAAATTCAAAGCATTACAGGCCTATCTCATAAAACAAGAAAATGCTCAAATAAACAATTTAAGTTCACACTTAACAGAACTTGAAGAACAGTAAACAAAGGCCAAAGTGAGTAGAAGGAAGGAAATAATAAAGAACACAACAGATAAATGAAATAGAATCTAAAAAACATACAAAAAGTCAATGAAACCAAGCTGATTCTCTATAAAGATAAATAAGATTAACAAACCTTTAAGCAGACTCATCAAGAAAAAAAAAGAAAGGACACATATAAATGAAATTGGAAATAAAAGAGGAGAAATAACAACTGACACTAAAGAAATACAAAAGATTTTAAGAAAATGTTATGAACAATTATATGCCAACAAACAGAACAACCTGGATGAAGTGGATAAATTCCTAGAAACAAAGAATCTTCCAAAATAAATCAGGAAAAATCAGAGAATCGAATAGACAGATTATACCTAATGAAATTGAAAAAGAAATCAAAAAGTTCCCAACAAGCAAAACCCCAGGCCAGATGGCTTACCAGGTGAATTTTACAAAACATTATGAGAAGACTAACACCTCTCCTCAAACTATTATGTAAAATTCAAGAGGAGGGAAGACTACTAAACACATTTTCTGGGGCCAGCATTATCCTAATTCCAAAACCAGATAAAGACACTACAAAGAAAGAAAATTATAGGCTGATATCCCTGGGAACATGGACACTAAAATCTTCAACAAAATATTAGCAAACTGAATACAGCAGTGCATCAAAAAGATCATACTTCATAATCAAGTGGGATTTATTCCAGGAATGCAAGGTTGGTACAATATCTGCATATCAATAAATTTGATACACCACATAAAAAATGAAGGATAAAAACCACATGATCATAACAATAGATGCAGATAAAGCATTTGATAAAATCCAGCACTGATTTATGATAAAAACTCTCAGGAAAGTGGGATTAGAAGAGACTTACCTATACATGACAAAGGCCATATATTTCAACCCTACTACCAGCATCATGATCAACAGGCAAAAACTACAAGCATTTCCATTAAGATTGG
Organism: Tonatia bakeri; assembly: GCA_004024845.1. Lineage (NCBI taxonomy): Eukaryota > Metazoa > Chordata > Mammalia > Chiroptera > Phyllostomidae > Tonatia > Tonatia bakeri. The sequence continues at coordinate 73,311 of PVIA01005187.1, forward strand.
CAATATGACAGGGATATCTGCTTTTACCTCTCTTATTCAACATAGCACTGGAAGTCTTAACTATAGCAATTAGACAAGAGCAAATAAAAAGCATCCAAATTGGAAAGGAAGAAGTAAAACTGTCATTATTTGCAGATTACATGATTCTGTATAAAGAACCCCAAAGGTTTTACCAAAAAATCTACTAGAAATGATACATGAATTCAGTAAAGTAGCAGGATACAAAATTAATATCCAAAATTCAGTTTCATGTCAATAATTAACCCACAGAAAGGGAAATTAAGAAAACAATCCCATTCTCCATCGCAATAAAAAGAAAAAAATACCTGGGAATAAACCTAACCAAGGATGTAAAAGACCTGTACTTAGAAAATTGTAAGGCACTAGAAGAATAAATTTAAAAAAATATACAAATAAGTGGAAGCACATACTGTGTTCATAGATAGGAAGAATTGACACCATTAGAATGTCCATATTACCCCAACAATCTATAGATTCAATGTGATTCTTATTGAGATTCCAATGACGCATTTCACAGAACAAGAGCATATATTTCAAAAATTTATATGGAACAAGAAAAGGCCATGATAGCCATAGCAGTCTTGAGAAGTAAGAATAAAGTTGGAGCAATCATGCTACCTAATATCAAACTATACTATAAAACCATACTAATTAAAAGAGCATGGTACTGGAATAAACCAGAAATAGACACACAGATCAATGGAACAGAATAGAGATCCCAGAAATAAACCCACACCTTTATAGTCAATTAATATTTGGCAGAGAAAGCAACCACATAAATTGGGGTAAAGATAGTCAATTCAATAAATGATGTTGGAAAATTGGGTAGATATGTACAGAAAAATGAAACTAGACCACCTTCTTACACCACACACAAGAATAAATTCCAAATGGTTCAAAGACATGATCCATTTGTGTTAGACGTGAAATCATAAAAATCCTAGAAGAAACAAGGCAGCAAAATCTTGGACATTGCTCATAGCAATTTTTTATCAGATATATCTCCCAAAGCAAGCAAAACAAAAAGAAAAAAGTAAACAAATGGGACTACATCAAACTAAAAAGTTTTGCACAGCAAAATAAACCATGAACAAAATAAAAAGGTAATCCACAGATTGGGAGAACATATTTGCTGATACATCCAATAGGGTATTAACATCCAAAAATTATAAAGAACATACAAAACTCAACATCCAAAGAACAAACAATCCAATTCAAAAATGGACAAAGGATTTGAACAGGCACTTCTCCAAAGAGGACATACAAATAGCCAATAGACATATGAAAGATGCCCAATGTTACTATTCATCAGAGAAATGCAAATTAAGACCACAATCGGATACCATCTCTCATCTGTCAAAATGGCTTTCATCAAAAAAAAAAAAAGTGCTGGTGAGGATGTGGAGAAAGGGGAACTCTTTTACACTATTTGTGGGATTCAGATTGGTGCATCCATTGTGGAAAGCACTATGGAGATACCTCAAAAAATTAAAAATGTATCTACATTTTGACCCAGCTATTCCACTTCTGGGAGTATATCCAAATAAACCCAAAACACTACTTTGAAAGAGCATAAGCACTCCTATGTTCATTGCAGGGTTATTTACAATCACCAAGATATGAAAGTAGCCTGTGTCCATCAGTAGAAAAGTGGATAAAACAACTATGGGACATTCACACAATGGAATACTACTTGGCCACAATAAAGAAGAAAATGTGCCCTTTGCGACAGCATGGATGCACCTGGAGAATGTCATGTTAGGTGAAATAAGCCAGTCAGAGAAAGAAACATACCATGTGATCTCATTCATATGGAATCCAATCCATAATCTGAACTAACAAGTAAAATGGGGACAGACTCATAGATGGAGAGCAGGATGACAGCTAGTGTGGTGGGAGGTGAGGGTGTAGAGTAATTCAGCAAAGAGGAAAAAGGGCTCATGGACATGGACAACAGTGTAGTGATTTGCTGGGTAGAGGGGGGTAGAAGGGGACTAAATGGTAATGGAAAGATTATATAAAAAATGACAAAATAACTTTTTTCCAACCATTTATTTTTTATTTTTTATCCTCGCCTCAGGGCATTTTTTTTTCATTTCTATTTTAGAGAGAGAGGAAGAAGGGGGGAAGGAGAGGAGAGAGACAGAGAGAAAGAAACATGGATGTGAAAAACATCAATCAGTTGCCTTCTCCATATGTCCTGGCTGGGATCAAATTTACAACCTAGGTATGTGCCCTACCCAGGGATGGAACCATCAAACTTTTTGTCTATAGGACCACACTCCAACCAACTGAGTCTCAGTGGCCAAGGCTCAACCATTTAAATATATAAAAAAAACATTTTTAGCTCAGGGCCATAAAAAGCAGTCAGTGGGCTGTAGTTTGTCAACACTCGATCTAAGGAATGGGTCACGTGGTACTTGTGGGAAGGATTGGGGATTATAACTGTCTCCCACAAATGGGGGGAGTGGGATTGAGGAGTAGGGAGAGCAGCAATGAAAATCAACATTTCACCTTCCAGGGTCTTGGTCTTCAATTTATTTCATTTTACTAAGTTTAAAATATCACATGCCATTTTCAAAAAATAAACATAAACTGTCTTTCTTTTAATACACACCATGTCATCATAACAGTGCTGTTGCCAAATATGAATGATGGGATATAGCCTCTTTGCCAGAATTTGAAAACTAGTGGTTTAAGGTAGGTTTGACCATTTGTATTTTGACTTTTTCTGCCTTTGCCTGTTTTATTTTTTCCCCCTCTCAGCTTCTGCCTCCATTCTTCTCTCCTTCCCTCATTCCCTATCCTTTCTTTACAATATAATACAGGGTGGGGCAATAGTAGGTTTACAGTGATGAGTACCTGAAACAGAGTTGATAAAGCTATTGTTATAATTATAACCTGCATAGTTTTTTTTCCTTTTCTTTTTTATCCTCACCCAAGGGCATTTTTAAAAGATTTTATTTATTTATTTTTATAAAGAAGGGAAGAGGGAAGAGAGGGAGAAAGAGAGGGAGAGAAACCTTGATGTGTGAGAGGAATACTGGTTGCCTCTCCCACATGCATCAACTAAGGATTGCACCCGCAACTCAGGCATATGCCCTCAATGGGAATCAAACCAGCAAACTTTTGCTTTATGGGGTGATGCCCAATCCATTGAACTATATCAGTCAGGGCCTAAGGATATTTTTTTCATTTTTTTTTTCTTTGAGAGAAAGGAAGGAAAGGAGAGACTTGATGTGAGAGAGAAATATTGATGGGTTGCCCCTCAAACATACCCTGACTGGGACTGAACCTGCATCCCAGGCATGTGCCCTGACAGGGAATTGAACCTGCAACCGTTAGATTACTGAATGATGCTCCAATGAACTGAGCCACACTAGCCAGGGCCTGCATGTCTTTTTTTTTTTTTGACACATTAAAAAATATTTATTTTTAGATAGAGAGGAAGGGAAGGAGAAAGGTAGAGAAACATCAATGTATGGTTGCCTCTTGTGTACCCTGCACTAGGGACCTGTGCCACAACCCAGGCATGTGCCCTGACTGGGAGTCAAACCAGTGACCCTTTGGTTTGCAGCACATGATCAATCTATTGAGCTATACCAGCGCCAGGGCCTGCATGTCTTTTTACATATGAAAAACTGTAAACCTACTTTTGCTTGCCCTTTATTTACTGGGAATCTACATGCCTACTAATACTTTTATGGATGTCCCAAGTTTTGTTTTATCTGTGTGTTGTCTTAAAATTTTTCAATTATTTTTCACTGTTTAAAAACAAAGAGATTTCACTGAACCATCAGAGGAGGAGTTACTGGGCATTTCCAGCTGGTGACAATCAGGTAAAACTGATAACGGGACCTTTTACATTGGAAGGCAGGTTCTTTCTACTTAGTTACACTCAGCACTTTCAAACTTGTTTATACACCCATGTTTCTATGTAACTAAGTTTTTGCTCTTTAGAAATTTGAACTTTGACCTCATACCTGAGCCATTTTTTAAGAAAATTATTCTATAATCTCCACGATTCCTTTCACATCTGCAACTACGTGCCAGCTTCTAACATGAAAGCAAAATAGTCTGTCTTCATCTATATCAGAGGCCTGTAACCTGTGGCTTACACACCAAATCTGGCCTACTGATTCTTTTTGTAAATAATTTTGTAAGTCCATTCTATTTGAGTATAGCCCTATGTCTTTGTTCATGTATCACCTATGTGTTCTTTCATGTTGTGATGACAGAGTCCAGTAGTTGGCTGCAAAGTCTAAAATAAATACTTTCTTGTCCTTTACAGGAAAAAAAAAATTGTTAACCCATGATTTACCTATTTGGCATAAGAAACTTGTATTAGATATACAAGTTTATAAACCTGTTAAAACCTGGCTGATTTCACTTTTAGCTTTTTATTCAGATATTTCATATTGTGGCATCTGCCTATATCTACATAGCCCCAGAGGTCCCTGCCTATCTAGTAGGTGATGCAGCTTCAGGAATAGGGAACAACATGCACAGATGTGCTATTCTTTTACTGAAATACCTTTTCCTTTATATTAATTTGAGTAATAGTCATTTTTTTCAATAAATTGTTTCTTTGATGAGTCATTAAGAGAAACATTTTATTTCATCTTGTTATGTAAATGCCATTACCTTATTCAAAGAACAAAATAATTGCTAGAGTTTTCACCAAATTCCCACTTATTCCCAACTTCATTACATTATATTGTAATAGGAGCTGTGATAGATGAAAACAGCTAATGGCTGAAGAGTATTAGGGCATTTTAGACACTACAGTTGTAGCCATCTACTTGGAACATGCTTAAGACATTGTGTTTATTTTATGTTTTCATTCAGCAGGAAAAAAAATTTAACTTTTTGGGTTACAGCAAAATGCTTGACAGTGGTTAAGATACCTACATAGGCTTAATCCTCTCCCAGGAAAAGCTAGTCTGACCTGAAATTTTTTTTAAAAAAGTCACCTCTTTATCTCTACCTTCTACATCTACTCAACCAAAAAGGGCTTGTTAAAATAAGATTTGTTCTTTATAAGGTATTTACACTGCACCACCTTCATAAACTTCCTCCGTGCTGGGGAATGAACTTTTTGGTTAGCTTCATGAACTGTGGTTCTAATTAACAGGAACCTAACAACAAAACAAACAAACAAGCAAAATACAACCAGACACTGAAATAGAGAACAAGCTGACAATGACCAGAGGGGAGAGGGGAGGGAATTTCAGGGGAAAAGGAGAAAGATTTACAGGAACAAGTATAAAGGACACATGGAGAAAAACTGGGGTGGGGGGGTGGAAATAGGAGGGAGGTGGGGAACACTTGTGGGGTGGGCTGGGATGGGAATAAAAGACAGAAAACTGTACTTGAACAACAATTAAAATAAAAAAAATATAAAAGCTAAAAAAATAAACATAAAAAAAGAATACCCCTACTCAAAGAGAGAGAGAGAGAGAGAGAGAGACAGAATATACCATGTCTGCTCATACCATAAAAATGCTTTGTGGGAAGAGGTAGCACTGTTGATACAATGCCACATTTGTGTACTCAAGTGACTAGAAAGTGCCCAATATTGTTCTCAAGACTGTAATAGGAATAATGAATGATAGTAATAATATTAATGTTAATTTAATACTAAGGCTTAGACCTGGCCTCGTAGCTCAGTTCATGAAAACATTGTTCTCATATGCCAAGGTTGCAGGTTTGATCTCCAGTCAGGGCACAAACAAGAATAAATCAATGAATGTGTAAGTAAATAAAAAAAATGGAATTATTATTACTGGGAAATACAGGACATCTCTCTAATTATACTATGGCATTTAAAAATTCTCTATGATGTTTAAGAAGAGAAAGACATTTTAAAATAAAATGCCTTCTTTTCTCTTCTCTTTGGATTCATATAGTCAATATTTAAGCTAAATAATTGTTTTATCAAAATCCCATCCCACAAATGGAAACAGTTCACAGGAGGTTGCAGAACTCATTCTAATAGTGATGCGGCCAGTGATCAGTGGGCAGGAATATTGCTTTTGAGAAATGTTGGGTTCTATTGACCATCTCTTTTAAATTACTCTAGGATTACATTTTATTTTGAAAAAAATGGTAAGTAAAAATGAAGCATTTTTAGAATTTTAGATTCTCCTGGAAACCATTAGAGATAGCCTTGTGTATGCCAAAACTTAGTTTAGAAATTACTGACTAAGATCATGGTTTTCTGCCTTCAGAACTTGGAGGGGGTCAGTTTATGAAAAGAAAAACTGGGAAGAGTCTTTGCTATTTTTGGTGACACTTGCAGGTTGTGGTGCTTCTTTAACTCTGTAGGCACTCAGGTACCCAGTTTCACATCTGAAGCCCTGTTGTGTCTTGAGGCTCCCTTAACCACTGTTTCTAATTAAAAAAGAAGAAAGAATTTTAAAAAATTGAGAAAAAGAAAACATCTAAATAGCTGGAAGGTTTTTTTGTTTGTTGTCCACCCTCTACCTAAAGGTATTATTGAACTATAAAGTTGTTGAACTCCTTGAGAAATATCATTATTGAACCTTAAGAACGCTGCAAATTCTGAGAAATACTGTTCATCCTAATAACACTTACTTTACTTATATTTTAAAGATTTTATTTATTTTTAGAGTGGAAGGGAGGGAGAAAGAGAGGGAGAGAAACATCAAAGTATGGTTGTCTCTCACATGCCCCATACCAGGAACCTGGCCTGCAACCCAGGCATGTGCCCTAAATGCAAATCAAACCAGTGACCCCTTGCTTTACAGGATGGCACTCAATCCTCTGAGCCACACAAGCCAGGGCATAATACTTACTTAAAAAAAGTCAAACAATCCTTCTAATATTTCATGGGTCACTGGACAAGATAACATTTTACACTGTTGTCTTAAGTCAGGTGGATTGGGACTTTCTTCCAAGATGGAGGTGTAGGTAGGTATGTTTTGCCTCCTCCCACAACCAAAAGAAGAACAAGAAATTTAAAAACAAAAGTAACCAGAACTGCCAGAAAATCAAACTGTATGGAAGTCCAACAACCAGGGAATTAAAGAAGAAACGTTTATCCAGACTGGTAGGAGGGGTGGAGAAAGGCAGCCAGGCTGGAGAGGACTAGTGGCAAGGCAGAAGCTGGAGGACTGGGGTTGGTGTGGTGGTGGCTGGAGGAGTAGGCAGTACCACATTGCATGCAGATAAACTGGAACAACTGGGGAGCAAGGCAGATCCCTCAAGTCAGGATTCCAGCATGGAGAAATAAAGCCTGAAAACCTCTTACTGAAAAAACCTGTGGGAGTTGAAGTGGTAGGAGGAACTCCAAGCCTCACAGGAGAGTTTGTTGGAGAGATCCACAGGGTCCTAGAATGTGCACAGAACCGCACACATGAAAATCAGCACCAGAGTGTTCAATTTGCTTGTTCATGGCAAGGGAAGTGATGTGAAGTTGGTCAAGAGCTGAGCATTCCACATTATTCCCTCTCATACCCCTCTCTCACATACAGTGCCACAACACAGAGACGTGGGTTGCCCCACCCTGGTGAATACTTAAGGTTCCACTCCTTACTATGAAATAGGCACATGGAGACAAAAAAAAAAAATATGACCCAAATGAAAGAACAGATGAAAGCTCCAGAAATAATACAACTAAGTGATGAAGAGATAGCTCACCTATCAGATGCAGAGTCCAAAACACTGATAATCAGGATGCTCACAAAAATGGTTTTGTATGGTTGCAAAATAGAGGAAAAAAGTGAAGGTTATGAAAAGTGAAATAAAGGAAAATGTACGAGGAATAAACAGTGAAGGGAAGGAAACCAGGACTGAAATCAATGCTTTGGAACAGAAGAAAGAAATAAACATTTAACCAAAACAAAAGAAACAAGAATTCCAAAAACTGAGGAGAGGCTTAGAAACTTCCAGGTCAACTTTAAATGTTCTAACATCTGAATCATAGGGGTGCCAGAAGGAGAAGAGGAGGAGCAAGAAATTGAAAATCTGTTTGAAAAAATAATGAAGGAGAATTTCCCAAATCTGGCAAAGGAAATAGACATCCAGGAAGTTCAGGAAGCTCAGAGAATCCCAAAGAAGTTAGACTCAGGGAAGCATACACTAAGGAACATTATAATTACATTACCCAAGGATAAAGATGAAAGAATCTTAAAAGCTGCGAGAGAAAAGGAGACAGTTACCTACAAAGAAGTTCCCATAAGACTATCAGCTGATTTCTCAAAAGAAACCTTGCAGGCAAGAAGGGGCTGGAAAGAAGTATTCCAGGTCATGAAAGGCAAGAACCTAAATCCAAGATTACTCTAACCAGAAAAGCTATTGTTTAGAATGGAAGGGCAGATAAAATGCTTCTCATATAAAGTCAAGTTAAAGCAGTTCATCATCACCAAGCCCTTATTATATAAAATGTTAAAGGGACTTACCCAAGAGAAAGAAGATCAATACTAGAAAGTATAAAATGGCAATAAAGTCAACTATCAACAACCAAACCTAAAAAAAAAAACCCCAAAAACAAAAACCCAAAAACAAAAATGAGCTAAGCAAGTAACTAGAACAGGAACAGATTCACAGAAATGGAGATCACATGGAAGGTTATCAGTGGGGAGGGGGAGAGGTGAAAATGGGAGAAAAGGTACAGGGAATAAGAAGCATAAATGGTAGGTACAAAATAGACAGCAGGAGGTTAAGAACAGTTTAGGAAAAGGAGAAGCCATAGAACTTACATGACCTATCAACACGAACTAAAGTAGGGGAATGCTGTTGGGAGGGGGGTTACAGGGTGAAGACAAGTAAAAGGGAGAAAAAAATGGGACAACTGTAATGATATAATCAATGAAATGTATTAACAAAAAGTTGGGTGGGTTGGGTGGGAGAGGCAGGAGAAAGAATCAACATAGCTTGAATTTTCTTGAATCGAGTAGCTAACTGCCAGTTTGGAAATTCATAAAGTTGTAGTTCAAAGTATTTATATTTAGATTATTTTTGCATACAGTTACAACTGTAGTTCTCATTAAGGGAAATACCAAACTCTTAAGGACCATGTGGAAATTTGTGGAGTGATTCCTTGTTTGTTACAGGGGTTATGGGCTGCCACTACATGAGCCCACAACCCCTGTGAATTATGAGGGGCATAAGATATTTATGCTTAAAGGAGAATTATTAGCCAAATGAATTATTGATGAAGTACTGAATAAATGTAAGGGGAAAACCTGTTAAAATGATCTGAGCCTTGAAATAAACAGATACAAAAAAATTTTGTGTTTTGTTTTTAAATTGGAGTATAATTAACATCCCATAAAATTCACCCTATTAAATTGATGTGGAAGTCAACAGGTTTTAGTATATTCACAAGGTTGTGCAACCATCACATCCATCTAAGTCCAGACCATTTTAATTAACCCCAAATAGTTAATTACCAGTCACTTCCTACTCCCTTTTCTCTGGAGCTCCTGTAAACTCACTCATTTTCTGTCTCTACAGATTTGCCTATTTTAGACATTTCATATAAATGATTCACAATATGTAAACTTTTCCATCTGGTTTCTTTCACTCAGCATGATGTCTTCAAATTCATCAACACTGTAGTATGTATCAATATTTCATTTCTTTACATGAGTAAAGATAGAATAACCTATTACATGAACAAGGTACACTTTGTTTCATCAATTCATCAATTGATGGACACTTGTCTTGGTATGATTTCGATATACACTAATATTACTTAGGAGTGCAACTGTCATGTGAATAGGGGAAAGATTGTCCTGTTTTGTTTTGTTCTAAATTTTACCAAGAATTTGTCACCATTTTAGAAAAATCACGTCACCAATAGGAATATGATTGTGGATTTGAGTTAGCAATACACTTATATGTTTCAGTTTTTATTTATAGATGTTACATCCTTGGTTTTTTATATACATGTCTATTGTTTTACTTATTCTGTATTCTAAATATATTTGACAGCAGTATTTGGGTAAATTTCACTTCTCTTACCTCTAAACTTAGTCATTATAAGTATGCTCAAACCTTTATATTTTCTGACATTGTGTGCCAGCACATTTATTTTATTTCATTTCATTTGTGAATTATGTCTATTTTTTGGAATTACACATATAGAGAGGTTATGCTATCTATGAATTCTGTTTCAGAAGGTAAGGTGACCTACAAAGAGAGCATTGGATCTTTTAGAGTTGATAACCACTGTATTAGGGGTGTTATTACCTTATGGAGCTAATGTCCTTCCAAACAGGTCACACAATTTTGATGGTTTTTATATCTATGTAGGTACTGCTCAGATCCTTAGGGTATTTAGGTCAGTGATCAGCATTTTGTTGTCAGACTTCTGATAAATTTCCTGCGACAACTAATTAATTACCAAAGAACGTGGAACCTTTCAGTTGGTGCTGACTGCTCCCATTTAACAATCTTCTGCCACAGAATGAAAACAAAATTTGCAACGGAGCAAGGAGATGTTTAATGATCTTTTGTTTAGACATTTCTGGAAGGTCTGTCTAAAGAAGAAGGTCTGTCTGTTGAGAAGGTGAGATTATAAGTAGCAAGTTAAAAATGAAATGTAAAATATAGTTGAGAATTTTTTCTCTAGATGAATTTTTATTTATTGACTATCTCACTACCCATACATGTTATTGTCTTTGAAAATCTAGTATATATTTAGATGGCATCTATGATAAGATAAACCATTGTAAATGTTATGGAGACATCCTGGCTAAAATACTTAGTGGTTTGCTCTATGTTACAATTTGAACCAATTCCTGCCTTCAGTCCTTTTGTTGTTGACCTATTTGTTTTCTACCTGTTTCTTTGTTAGCAAACTTCTAGCCAGTTTATTCTTGCAGTTATAGTTATTCCTGCCTGAACATATTAAAGTCTTTTGGCTAGTCTCCATGAGGAAATGTTGGTGTTTATTCTAAAATTCCTGAGACAGGATCATTTCCATCTGCATGCCAGTGTTGCTGAACCCTACTGATTAGCAATGGAGTTGGCTTGCTCCAGGTATGGCCAAAACTTTGTACTTTGCAGATACAGGTGCTGCTGAAATTGGGAAGGAAGACCTATCTTTGCTGGTGAAAAATGCTTCTGGAGCATTTAAGGGACATTTGTATGTCTAATCTGGATATAGGCAGTTTAAATTGCTCTTCAGAATTTAAGAATTTGCCGCATCTTAGAATTTGACATTTCAGAGTATATCTAATGATCTGTTCTCTCTATACTGATAAGAAATGAGGCTCAGATAATCATAAATTCTGAGAAGTACAAGATTGCTTAGGCATGAATCCTTCTATATATGTCTCTACTAAGAGTTCTTCTGTTCTATCTTTGAGTACCATTTGTAGGGACCATGAAGTCAGTCAGGCTCTTCCACCAGGATATCTGAGCAACCATGACTCGGTAGTGTTCATCTAACCTTGAGTAAGGGCCCGAATCCATAGAATCAAGCTTTGTTATATAACCAATGTTGGCACCCAGCCAGCTTTGTGTTCACTTAGTATATAAGGGAATCGGGACTTTCCACCTGCTCGGATAGGCCCACCCTGAAATAAAGGCATGTCAGACATCCAGGTATATTTTCTTCCAGCTGCCCAAATCCCGAATTAACCTGCTTGGCCTGGAACACTTGCAGGACATCATTCATAGCAAGAAACTCACTAATGTGAAAGTCTATTAGGTAAATTGTTCTTATATTAAACTGAAATATGTTTAGTTATAAATTCTATGCACTATTCAGAAGCTAATTTAATCCCTCTTCTAAATGAAAGAACTTCAACATTTAAATTATGCTTTTCATTCTTAATCCATTTATTCTTTTTCCATGAATTTGAATATTGAGTCCTTCAACTGTCTGCATACCATATTGATACCCTCTTTCACACAGTTGATTACAAAACAATTCAGAGGACATGGCTGGGACAGAATTTGGGTTTCTGCTATTAGAAATCTTTCTCCAGAATACAATTATTCCACAAACTAGAAACATTTAAATTCAATTATTCATTATAATTATGGTTCCAAACAACTTAGAACTTTTAAATATCATTTAGCCTTCTCCATAATGGACCAGGTATTGGCAAACTGTATAAAGGGCAAAGAGAAATAATTTAGGCTTTCTGAGTCATTAGATTTCTGTCGCAGATATTGAACTGTTGTTGTAGTATAAAAGCAGCTGTGGATCACATGTAAACAAGTGACTGAGTTATAATCAAACCTTATTAATTTACAAAAACAAGCTACTGATCAGATTTTGTGTAAGGGCCATAGTTTGCTAATCTTTGGCCTGGACTCACACATTGCTAAAGTATCCACATGTTCATAATCTTTTTAAAATCCTTCAGACTAGTTAAAAAAATAGTGAGGCTAATGAAAAAAGGTAAGTATGATTTTTTTCTTCTCAGTGAAACCAAATTGGTTCCCGGTGACTACTGTTTCCTTAAATGTTCACAAAAATTTCTTAGACCATTCTGGAATCTTATCCTGGACTGATTTCAAGGTCACCAGTATAGACTTTAGACTCCCTGTTTTTTAACAACTGCAACTATACTTAGTCACATTACCAGTGAGTTGGGTGTAAAACCAGGCATGAAAGTTCACAACTCTGCAGTAATTGGGTTACCTGTGAGTTTCCTTGGATGATTAGCCTGGATGAAAAGAAGGCTGGGTGTGGGGAAAGTGTGGCCTGGTGATGACATTGTGTGTAGTTGCTGAAAATTTTCTTGCACACCAGATGGCTCAGGCAATTAGCAATTCAAGTTACAAATAAACATTCTGGATATCAGCAAGGTACCTACTCCAACATGCAATTACTTGCTTGTGTCAATGGCATTGCTCAAGTGTGGATTATATCGGCATTTGGCTGGTGGCTTAAAAACATTAGCAATAGCAAATGGGGACTTCTACAGAGTTGAGAAAATATTTGTCTAGTCTTTGAGCTTTCCAGAAAGAGACTATAAAATGATATTTTGGCTTTTTTAAGTTTAGTTTTTGTTGCCTTGAGTGGGGCTAGCACAGACACATGGAGCTTTTAGGTGACACACAGTAGGAGTAATCTGAAAATATAATAATAATAGCTTACCTACTGCTTTATATTTAAAAAACATTTTCATTTTTTTCTATATTCCTAGTTCTCTCATCACCTTTAAACTTTGTATAACAATCTTCATTTTACAGACATAAAAACTCAGAAGGAGAGGTTCCAAGTGAAGAGCAAAGACTTGAATTTTGTGGGTGAGCTTTTTTGGATTATAACTGTAGAGCTCTTTTCAGTACATACGGGGCTTTTTATTCCTGAAATGCGAAAGGAAAAGGGTGAAATGTGACAGTGGTGAGGTAAATGGCAAGAGTGAGAGGGGTAAAAAACTATGGGAGTTTCTCAGTCTGGCTGTCTTGAGGAGGATACAGATCAAGAGACAAAGAAATTAAGAATTCACAATGTGGAAAGGTGTGCGTGGAAGATGGGAGAAGAGGCCATTTTTGATTGGGCAACCAGTTCCCAGAATTCTTTTAACTAAATGTACAAGCTTCTCAAGTCTTTTAATATTGGCTGTGGGATCTGCTTTCTTCTAGTCCTTAAATTTTTCTCCCACACTAGATTGGTGACCCCAAAGTTGGAATCTATGGAAGTTTAATCCATTTACTCTATTGTAATACAGTGGTTGACACCTTATTGCCCCCTTGCATGCCCTCAATCAAGCATAACTGATGTCTATTTCTATACCTATAATATTCTCAGTGGCAAAGTAAGATAGGCTGTAGATTATGTGCAATGAACTGCAAACTGGCACTACCTCCACTACTTTTTCTACTACAGAGGAAGCATGTGAGAATGAAGTCCATGAGAATAATGTAACTTTAGGGTCAGATTTCAAACTGGTATCTTGTATACAGGATAGAGTCTTCAGCCATATCTTTTAACAAAAGTTCAAAGGGTTATAACTATATAAAAATTGGAGATTTATGAATTTCTTTCTGGTTTTCCTAAAAAAGAAAAGACGGAATAATTGGGCCAAACAGGCTCCCTAATGCTACATGGCAACAAAAAACTAGGACCAAATAATGGCAGCTAGAACACTACAGGAAACTAGGTCTCTACCCTCATCACTATGTCACTGTGAGTTTATGCACTGACAGGTGAATCTAGTTAACTAACTTGTATTACCTGCCTAGCTTCTATAGGCATATACGCCTTTTAGGCTTTGTTAGAGAACTACTCTTAACCAATTAAGATTCCTTCAAAAATGAATTTGCGGAATTTATTAATAGTAAGAAGCCACTTCCAACCCACTGCATGAGGTATGGTCACATATCCATGTGCCCTAACCAAACTGTCGAGAATGACTGTCTTCAGGTAAGCCTGCCTCAGGTTTTTCTCATAGCATTCATGTGACTCTACTCTTGAGTTGCAGCCCCTCTGAGCAGGTGGGAATTAGGACTGGATAAACATCACCTGGTCTATAAATATAGTGAGTTATGGTAGGGGTACCTGGCTTTCATATTTAGTAATCATCATTATATTTTAGTAATGTAACTAGTTATCAATATAAAAACATGAGAGTTTGACATTTATTGAAATGAAACAAAAGTATCTACATAAATGGAATAAATAAGAGCCACTTGTGGGTCAATGATGTGAACATACCACAATATCTAATGCTATGTCCCTGAGGTCTTTTAAGAGGAAAAAATTCTGGTCTATTCAGCCTAAAATCTTTATTTATTTATTTATTATTTAAAAAAACATTTTATTGTTTACATTATTACAGGTGCCCCAGTTTTTGCCCCTTTTACCCCCTCCACGCAGCCTGTCCCTCACTCCCAAAGCTATTCCCTATACCATTGTCCATGTCTGTAGGTCCTTCATATATGCTCTTTGATTAATCACTTCACCTTCTTTCAGTCAGTCGCCCCCTCCCTTTTTATAACTATTTGTCTGTTCCATGATTCTGTGCCTCTGGTTCTATCTTGCTCATTAGTTTATTTTGTTCATTAGATTCCTCTTTTAAGTGAGACCATATGGTGTTTGTCCTTCACTGACTGGCTTATTTCACTTAGCATTATAGTCTCCAGTTCCATCCACCCTATTGCAAAAGGTAGAAATTCCTTCTTTCTGCTGTGATTATTCCATTTTGTAAGTGTACTGCAGTTGTTTTATCCACACAGCTACTGATGAGCAATTAGGCTGTTTCCAGATCTTGGCTATTGTAAATAGCGCTGCTATGAACATAGAATTGCAAAAATTCTTTTTAATTAGTGTTTCAGGATTCTTAGGGTACATTCCAGCAGCAGAATCATTAGGTGAAAAGGCAATTTGGATTTTATTTTTTGAGGAACTACCGTAGTGTTTTCCACAGTGGCTGCACCTATCTGCATTCCCACCAATAGTACACCAAGGTTCCCTTTTTTCCCACATACTTGCCAGCACTTGTTATTTGTGGATTTATTAATGAAGGCCATTTGCAGGTGTGAGGTGATACCTCATTGTTTTAATTTGCATCTCTCTGATGGCTAATGATGTTGAGCACTTTTTCATATGTCTGTGGGCTATCTGTATGTCCTCCTTGGAGAAGTACCTATTCAGTTCCTTTGACCATTTTAAAATTGGATTGTTTGTCTTTTTGGTGTTGAGTCATACATGTTCTTTATATATTTTGGAGATTAAACCCTTGTCCATTGTATCATTGGCAAATATGTTCTCCCATACAGTGGGTTCCCTTTTCATTTTGATGATGGTTCCTTTAGCCATGCAGAAGCTTTTTAATTTGATGTAGTCCTTTCTTTTTTTATTCTTTCCTTTATATCCCTTGCCCTAGGAGATATATTGGCAAAAATATTGCTATGTGGGCTATCTGAAATTTTACAACTATGTTTTCCTCTAGAATATTTATGATATCATGACTTATATTTAAGACTTTTATCAATTTTGAGTTTATTCTGGTATACAGTATAAGATTGTGGCCTAGGTTCATTTTTTTTTTTTTCTGCATAAACCTGTCCAGTTTTCCCAACACCATTTATTATTAGACTGTCTTTATTCTATTGTATGCTTGTGCCTTCTTTGTCAAATATTAACAGACCATAAAGATGTAGGTTTATTTCTTGGTTCTCTATTCTGTTCCATTGATCTATGTGCCTGTTATTATGCCAGTATCAGACTGTTTTGATTACAGTGGCCTGGTAGTATAATTTGATACCATGTATCGTGATCCCTTCAACTTTGTTCTTAAGATTGCTGAGGCTATTAGGGGTCTTTTTATATTCCATATAAATTTTTGGAATATTTGTTCTAGTTCTGTCAATATGCCATTGATATCTTCATAGAAATTGAATTGAATCTATAGATTGCTTTGGGTATTATGAGCATTTTAATGTTAATTCTCTCAATCCATTAACATGGCATATGTTTCTACATATTTTCATCTTTCTCAATTTCGTTCTTTAGAGGACTAAAGTTTTCTGAGTACAGGTCTTTCACCTCCTTGATTAAATTTATTCCTAGGTGCTTTATTTTTAATTTCTTTGTTGCAATAGTAAACGGGATTTTTTCCAGCTTCTCTTTCTGATAGTTCATTATTGGTGTATAAAAATGCCATCAATTTCTGAATATCAACTTTGTGTCCCGCTATTGAGTTGTCTTTGTACAATATCATGTTGTCTGTGAATAATGACAGTTTTACTTCATCCTTTCCAATTTGGATGACTTTTGTTTCTTCTTATCTGATAACTGTGGCTAGGACTTCTGAAACTATGTTGAATAAGAGTGGTGAAAGCATTCACCCCTGTCTTGTTCCTGATATTAAGGGAAATGATTTAGTTTTTGCCCATTGAATATGATGTTGGCAGTAGGTTTCTTGTATATGGCCTTTATCACATAGAGGTATGCTCCTTCTAATTCCACTTTGCTGAGAGGTTTTTTTTTTTTTTAATCATAGGTGAGTGCTGGATTTTATCATATGATTTTTCTGCATTTATTAATATGATCATGTGATTTTTGTCTTTCATTTTTCTTATGTGATATATCACAATTATTGATTTCTGAATTATATTATCCTTACATACTTGGAATAAATCCCACTTGATCATGGTGTATTATCTTTTTGATATATTGCTGGATTCAGTTTGCTAATATTCTGTTGAATTTTTAACATCTCTGTTCATCAGAGATATTGGCCTGTACTTTTCTTTCTTTTTTTGTGTGTTTTTAGCTGGTTTTATAATTAGGATAATATTGGCCTTGTAAAAAGAGTCTGAAAGTCTTCCCTTTTCTTGAATTTTATGGAATAGTTTGAGAAGGATAGGTGTTAGTTTGAGAAGCATAGGATGTGATCTATCTTTGAGAATGATCCATGCATATTTGAAAAGAATGTATATTTTGCTTGAGTTGGTATGCTGGTAAATATCAATTAAATCCATTTGGTCTAGTGTGGTGTTTAATGATGCTATATCCTTGTTGATTTTTGTCTGGAATATCTGTCTGTTGTTGACAGTATGGTATTGAAACCCCCTACTATGACTATATTGCTATAGATATCTTTCTTGAAATTCTCCAGGATGATTTTTATATATTTTGGCGATCCTATATTGGGTGAATAATGTTTACAAGCATTTATATTCTCTTGGGCTGAACCTTTAAGAATTTTTTAGTGGTTTTTTTTTTCGTCTCTTATTATGGCCTTTGTTTAGAAATCTATTGTCAGACAGTATTGCCATCCTAGCTTTTTTGGTCTTCATTTGCATGGAATATTTTTTTTTCCATCCCTTCATTTTCACTACGTGTATATCTTTTCTTCCGCGGTGAATCTTTTGTAGATAATATATATTCTGGTCATGTTTTCCTAACCATTGAGCCACCCTATGTCTTTTGATTGGAGCACTTAATCCATTTACATTTAAGGTTATTATTGATAGGTTCTTATTCATTGTCCTTTTTCCCCCTTTGTACTTATATTCTTCTCTCTATTTCTTCTTTTTAAAGCACTTCCTTTATCACCCCTTGCAATGTTGGTTTGGTGGAAATGTAGTCATTCAGCTTTTCATTTTTGTCCGGGGAGCTCTTTATTTTGTCATCCTATTTAAATGAGAGCCTTGCTGGGTAGAGTAATGTTGGTTGCAGGTCTTTGCTTTGTATTACTTGCAATAATATCTGTCAATCCCTTCTGGCCTATAGTGCTTCTATTGAGAAATCAGCTGACAGCCTTATCAGAGCTCCCTTGTAGGTAACTTTCTCTCTTGCTGCCTTTAAGATGCTCTTTCTCTTTAAACTTTGCCATTTTAACTGTGATGTGCCTTGGTGTAGACTTCTTCGGATTCATCTTACTTGGAACTCTCTGTGCTTCCTAAACTTGTGTGACTTTTTCCTTCACCAAGTTAGGGAAGTTTGTTTTCTTTATTTTTTCAAACAGATTTTCTATCCCTTGCTCACTTTCTTCTCATTCTGGTATTCCTATAATATGCATATTGTTATGTTTCATGTTGTCCCAAAGCTCCCTTAATCTATCCCCGTTCTTTTTAAATCTTGTTTTCATTTAGTTGCTCTGAGTGGGTGTTTTTTTCTGTCTTGTCTTCCAAATTGCTGATTTGATCTGCTTTGTCTAGACTGCCTTTAAAACCTTGCAGTGTATTCTTCCTTTCAGATATTCTATTCTTCATTGCCATCTCATTCTTATTTAGATTTTTTTTAAAGGGCTGTTTTTATTTTTTAAATATTTTTTATTTAATTTTTTTAGAGAGACAGTAAGGAAAGAAGAAAGACAGGGAAAGGAACATCAGTGTGTGGTTGCCTCTCATGCACTCCCTTCTGGGGACCTGGCATGCAACTCAGGCACATGCCCTGACCAGAAATCGAACTAACAACCCTTTGGTTTGCAGGCCCATACTCAACCCATTGATTTATGCCAGCCAAGGCTTATTTATAGTTTTTGTGTCCTTATTTATGTTGACGTAGTTCTCTTTAAGTTCTTGGGACATTCTTACAACAATTACTTTGAACCGTATTTTTAATAATTTGCTTGTCTCAATTTCATTTAATTCTTTATCTGGAGAATCCTCCTCTTCTTTCATTTGGAGGTTGTTTCTTTTTTTATCCATTTTACAATAGCTATCTCTTTTTTGTTTGCTTCTATGTATTAGATAGATCTACTTTTTCTCCTTGTCTTGTAGGGTAGCCTTATGTGGTAGGAGTAGTGAGGTACTCAGTGGTGCAGTCTTCTTTCTCTCTTTATCTGGATATGCTTCTGGACTTTCCTGTTATATTTGGGTCTTGATTCTCATTGACCCAATTGTTGGTTGTATCTCCCCTCTGGTTGTCTGTATGTGAAGTTCTATCCCTATCATATCTTTTATGCGGTTATGCAGGTACCAACAAAACAAAGCAAAGCAATACAAAAAACAAAACTCAAACAAGCACCCCCCCACAACTACAATAGCAATATCAATGACAAAAGAGCCAAGAAGAATAAAAGCAAGAAGAGCAGTGAAATAATAGGGGAATGGGACAAAAGAAGAAAAAGAAAAAATAAATAAAATAAAAGAAGACCAAAGGAAAGAAAAGTGATTATGAGAGGAAAAAGGGGATGAGAACTAATACAACTAATAAACTGAAAGAGGAAAATGGGGGGAAAGTAACAAAGAAAGACAAAGAATAACAAAAATAAGAAAAGGAAAGTAGAAGGGAATAATGAGGTAATCAAAGGTAAGGGTAAAATAAAGATTTGAAATAAAACATAGAAAACCAAAAATAGAATAACATGAGAATAACAAAACTGTGAAAAAGGAAAAATAATGAAAGTAATTACAAGAATAAAGTGAGATCCATCTCAGCAGAGTTCAGCACATGCATGCTAGATTCTCCCTTTGAATATTGCTCTGATGTGTCTGAGGTTGGTGTAAGCCAGTGTCACATGCTGTCTACATTTAGCCCTCAGGAGCCTATTCAGAGCTATCAGTTATCTACAGTTTGTGGTTGATTCTTCCAGGCTTGACTGCACCCAGGATGGACCAAGCTACTCTGCACATCTGGGTTTTAATACAATAGGTCCAGGGATATGTCAACAAATGACCCAAGTCACTGCTTGATCTACCTCTGTCAGCCTTAGCCTAGTAGTGGACCTGACTTTTTTTGATAGGGCTTCTGGTGGGGTTAGGAGACTCCTGGATCTCCCATGTCAGGTGCCTTTCAGACTTCAGGGAAGATGGTGGATGTGATCCCTAACCCCCATGCCACTAGTCTGAGTCTGTTCAGGATTATTTCCCTATACTTGGCAGGGTGGGCCCCCAAATAGGCTAATGGATGGGGCCTCCAGAGTCCAGGTTTTGGTTCTGCAAGTAACCAAGATTGTTTCTACGGCTCTTCTTTGAGGGGGAAACACCCATCTGTATACCAGCAGAGTGTGTGGCATGGCTGTGCTTTACAGCCAGTCTCTGATATCCACCTGAGTTTGTGTATGTTGCTGTCTCCTCAGCAGGAGTTAAAATGCAGGATGGGGGAAAAAAAGAGTAAAAGAAAAAATCCCACACAAAACAAAACAAAAACCTGAACAAACCAAATAAAAGGAAAAAAATATTCAGGCTGTGGTGAGCAGGATTCCATAGGGCAGGTGGGGCAAGTGATATCCTGCAGGGTTTGGTCATTGCTTTCCCCCTGAGAAGGGCTTACTCTTCTCAAGCAAGATGGCCCTGTAAAATCCAGGTATATCCTGGAAATGAAGGCCTCACAATTGCTTCCTATGTCCCTCCCCAGCATCTTCCACACTAGACTCTCCTTGCCAGATTGTAAATCATGCTGCCTTCCCTTCACTGGGGCCCAAGGTGAGCGCTATGAACACAAGATCTGTGCGTTGGCCCCTTTAAAGGTTAAAGAAATAAAATAGTGGCTTTGTCTCCAACAGGTTTCATCTTTCCCCAGCGGAGGAAAACCCTGCAGCCTTTCACTGTTGGATGCTGCTGTGGTCAGCTGATCACAGCACTGGCACGCTCTGTGCTTGGTGGCCCCATTTGTGAATCCAGCTTCTTTCCTCTCAAGGGGAAGCTCCCACAGCCTTGGTCCATTGCCTTTGTGAAAATGAGCTCATAATTGACCCCACACTTCCTATCCATCTCAAGGTGATTAAAAGTCTCGTTTTTGGGTGGTATTTGGTTTATTTTGGGTGACTGCTCTCCTCTTTAGTTTTATTTCCAGTTTGGTTCCGGGAGGAGATTCCTACCTATTCTCCTACTTTGCCGCCATCTTGCTCCTTTAAAATCTCTAACTCTTCAATAGCAGAGGATTTGGGGGTATGTGTATATGCACAGCAAATTGCTTCTTTTACTTTGACGAGTGAATATGGTTCATTTTGTCACTTTTTTGTTGCATCCATGGGTACTAGGATCATATTCTTGTCCTGAGTCCCTACATTCCTCAGCCAGTGACTTTTATCTTATTTCCTAATATTTATAAACTAGATGAATGTGATCTGAGCCCTAGAATTTGCTAGACACTTAATCTTTTATTTACAAAGTAGATAGCTCATGCAAGGAGATAAAACTCACTTCTCTGTCAGTCAAGTCCTAATAGATTTCTAAAATGGGACTGTCAAGCATAATTAGAAGAGAAACTCATATTTTGACATGACATTTAACCTTCCAGGAGGGAGTGCACATGCCACAAAGGTGAGAAATGTGTGGATCTCCTCATATAAACATATTTATACCTGTCATAACTTATATCAGTGACTGGAGCAAGACGGCACAATATACTGCACAATAAAATCACTATATTGCTTTGTGAAAATTACACTGCATTTGATCAGAAAAAAATGCTGAATTGTGTCTGGGTGAAACATTCTTCATCATTCTATCATGGAAGAAAAACAAATAGTGAAACTTCTCAGTGTACTGGCTAAGTCCATTAATACATAATCCTAATCACACAAACACACACACACAAATAAGCTTTATCTTACTAAAAATTTTTGTTTTATGGAACAAATTATTTTCCTTTTTACCAAGAGAAAGGCTCTGGATGAAATGCTTTGTATTTGCTCTAGTTTTGGTATAGCATTATACTTGATGCACAAGTCCAAAACCAACATTAGTTATACCACACTGAGTTCTTTATTATCACAAATACATAGTCTTAAAACCATAAATCTTCAGATTCAATAGGCAGATGGTGGCTACTGAATATCTTAAACTGGCACAAGTCAAATTTAAACAGAAGTTGATAGTTCACACATTTGTGTAAAAAACTTGGATAAATCTAAACCGAATTTGATGACGTTTGAATTTGAACAGTTTTATTAGATAATTGCCTGATTCTGATGTGTTCTTTTTTCTGCTCCTCTCTTCTTCCAGATCTCTCCAAGGGAGTCTGTTGCATTAAGTGACCAATAAGAAATGAACTAACAGACCTGGATTTTTCAGGTCTGTTAGACTAGCTTTTTCACTGACTTATAGGCTTTGGTTACAGAGTAGAAAAAGCTGCACCTCCACATATTTTAAATTATGAAAAGGATCTGTATGTATGAGGCCATAGAATAGAGAATATTCTTTTTCTTCTCATTGGCTTTTTTCATTCAAGACCAACACTTTAAAAATATGTATTCCAAAAAACACTAATCTCATAGAGAAGGCCATGTGATCAGGGAATTTGGAGCAATAATAATGTTGCAGAACTTTTTAATGGAAATAATCTTATTTTAGTTATCATATTTAAGAATATTATCAGGTTTCATGTAAAATTTCACATTTGTGATTCCTTTGAAAAATTAAAGATATGTTAATACAGTCACTGTATCT
This sequence comes from Tonatia bakeri, assembly GCA_004024845.1. Classification (NCBI taxonomy): domain Eukaryota; kingdom Metazoa; phylum Chordata; class Mammalia; order Chiroptera; family Phyllostomidae; genus Tonatia; species Tonatia bakeri. The sequence goes on from PVIA01005187.1 coordinate 96,111, forward strand.
TTACAGAGAAATAATTTCTTGTAGCTTCTAATTGGGCCAAAAATGAGCTCTCCATTAGTCAAATGACTACCCAATATGCCTGGATTCTGGCAGATTTTTACTTGGCTCCCACTGTTCTAGTCTTTCTAGAAGATACACAGTATCTTTTGGTGTATTAATGGCTCCATAAATTCCCTCAGTAAATATATCTATTTAATTTTGTTTAAAAGTTGTTCCCAAGTGTATTTTGGAATGTACTGTTCCAGATAAGTCTTTGAGTTTTAATTACAATTTTTACTCAAAAGTGTACACATGAAAGGAAATTTCTGATATATTACTTGGTAGTGGCTATGGACCATGAATTCAAGTAATTTTTACTTTCTGGTATAAGTTTTATGCTACTTTCTAACGAATAACTGTGAAAATATTTAGGAAGCCTAAATTTTGCAAAGAGGATTTTATTTCCATTTCTGGATGGTTTTGTAACCATTCAAAATGTAGAATCTATCTATCTAGTTGGAGCGTTCACACATTCAATGAGACCTCAATCTACATAGTAGAGATGAAGAAGCTTTTGGAGTTTACCTGAGGCTTAACATTAAAATGCCCAGACTAGGGACTCACTGTGATGCTCATCTAACAAGAGGCCCTAACAACATGCATTTCAGAAAAAAGCTTTGGGGACAAAAATAGATATAATCGTAATATGATAAGTAATTGGAGCACATAGTACTATTAATTCTATCTCCAGTTAAACTAGAACTTAAGTAGGTATTTCCCACATATAAGTATCAGCTTAGTAACTCTCGAAAAGAGAAGAAGGGCAATAAGTACTCCTTGGGAGGTGTGCACCATATGTATCATCCAAGTGCTCACTGTGAAAGCCCTAAAATGATAATTGACTTTCATCTTGCTGGTTGAGTACCCTGCAGTTATAATAATGGGTTTCTGAGTTTCCCAATACCAGGGTTGAAAAGTGTGGCTGTAATGGCAACAAAGATTTCATTAAAAAGTTTGACTGACTTCAAATCTCTAAGTGGGTGTTCTCTTGATTTAGCTAAAATGGACTCAGGAAAAATAAATGGCAAGCAAAGAGGACAAGTTAGTTTAGAAAGAAGTTATTTACCACTTTAATAGGGCCATCCAACATTTGGTCACATAGATTATTCTGAAACCCAGTTGCTTTAATGGTCTTCCTATTTCATCAGAAGAGATCTGAATAGTCTTAGAAAAAGCAAATCAAAATAGAAAAAGATGCTATGATAAGACTTGCTGCTACAGTACTAAGTACTTAATGATGCCAGACTTTGGGCTTAATCAGAGGGTATTTCTGCAGTCTAGGACAGTTATACAAAGCCTCAAGACATTGTATTTACAGGACTTATTAATACAGGGGTCCATATTCTATCACAACTCTGCCAGAGTCTTAACAGCATGGTGGAGCAGCTCCCTCCATGCTGCTCCAACATCCTCTCTTTCTTTTTTGTGTACAGGCTAGTAATTCTAAAAATATTTTCCTGGAAGAGGTTAAAACAGTTATTATATATCAATTGACTATAAAGTATGGTTATGTAAGCCAAGCTTGCATGCTAATATTGCACAGGGTAGAAAGCAATAAAACAGGCCACTTGCTTCCTTGGGCATCTGGTAGAAACAGAAGGAAGCTCTTGATTCAGTATTATGATGCCTCAGATTCCAGGAGTCCACCTGTCGCTGGCTTTCCAGTGCAAGTGCCCCGCTGAACTTTCAAAGGGACACATCTTCCTTGCCAATAGAAAAAAAAATGATGACAAAAAGAAACAAAACAAAGCATCCAAAATTCAAAGAGATACACCAGGTGCCTCAAACTGTGGTAGTTCATATCTTGAAGAGAATATATAATATTTCAAAATATTATATATACATATATTTCAAATAGTACAAAGTAACTATAGATCCAGATTAGATAGAAGACAGTTGATCATTCTTCATAATCCCCAAAATTTTCATTGAGAAAATTCTTTTTTAAAAACCTAATTTCCATGATGTTGGTCAAAAACTCTGGTCTTCCCACTATAGGATATTTCATGGCACACAGTTAAAGTACTGTGATTATCTGGTAACGAGTCAAAGTGCAAATAAATCCATTTGGCTTGTAATGTGTTAGATGTTTTAAATTCTTAAAATGTATTTTCCGCAGAGTTGATTTTCCTGTATTACTACAACAAATGCTTCTGTTAGGTTCTTGGGTGGATCTGTAACCAAAGAAAGAAAGAAATTTCAGGGAAAAAAGAAAAAAATGAAGGCACAAAGAAAGGTGATCAGGCAGAAAATTGAGAACATCTTGAATTTTTAGGATGTTGCTTTTTTCAAGTGACCTGAAGTAAAAAAAATGTTAATGTCTAGAACAATAGTTCTCAAATGGTGATCAAAGCACATTGACAGACTCTATATATTTTATCAACTTATTAAATTGATTTTGCCACATTAAGGAGACAGAGTTTTAGAGCCAGGTATGACCAGAACTGATTTTATAGACATGAGATCTATGCAGCTACACAAAACCCTGTGCTGAAAAGGTTCCACACTTCGCTAAATGACCTCTTGCTGCCATCTGGAAATTATTAGTAATTTTTTCAAGAGGGGCCCCATGTTTTTATTTTGGGCTGGGTTCTGCATATTACACTGTCAGTCCTGTGTCTGATGAGAACTTGAACTGAGTAGGTCATTCCATGTTTTTGTCATCTTGGCCTGTGGTAAGGTGCAGAGGAATGGCATAAGGTGAAGTCATTGCCAAGGTAGTTAGGGCATAAGGCATTTTTCTTATAAATTCAGTGTCTGAATCCAGGGAGCATATTTAGGAGTATACATGAAGTTTTCAGGGCCAGGTAAAAATAATAATAAAAGTCTACATTTAAAAGTTGGTTGGGCCAGGAGTAGAATGTGTGAGAAATCTTCACACTCTTTTTTTTATCATCTCTGTATATAAATAACATATGCTGCCAAATCTTTGTTTCCTACATTCCAGTGGCATTTACAACCTTCTGTTTTCATTGTCTTCTTTTTTTACCAAAGGAGGGAGAAAGTGACATTCACAAAAATTGCCATTCCCTTATTTCTAGCATCACACCACTCACCCTTGAGCCCTGCCCTCCATGGAAGACCAGGGACTCTGTCATGTCTACCATCACATCCTCAAGACCTTTACACATTAATTTTACAGAGTAGAGGCTTAAATATATTTATTGGCTAAAGAAATGAATGAATTCACTTGGATCCAGGGGCAATTGTCATATTGTGCTCGTATAAGCTGGTTCATTCTTTCTTTCTGCAATCTCCAAATACCCATCCATCTCTTTCTTCCTTCCTGCCTCTCTCCTGCCACACCTCTAGCTCCTGTGTTTTAAAGATAGTTCACTCAAAATGGAATAGAGATCATGATTGTGAGGGCTCTCAAAGCACTTCAGACCTGGTGGAATTTTGATTGAAAAACTAAAGTATGTCAAAGCTAGTACTTTACCTTTAGTAATATATATATATATATATAATGGAGATAAACAAATTCAGAATCACCATTAGTGGGATGGGCCCAACAGACTAATAAACAAATGATTGCTGTGGGTTTGTGTTGAGTTGATCACAGAAAATAGGGAATTGACCAGATGGCATTAGTGGTTATGTGTGCAATCTGAGTTCTGTCCATTCACCCTGTTAGGGGTTGAAATTTAATTCTGCATTGTGCACTAACTTTATTTTCTCACTGTCTGAAAGACATTAACATACTGGGCTGTAGGAAACCCAAAGTTGCATAATACTTTTCCAGGTACTATACCAGATTGTGTTATGCTATTTTAACCTGCTTATTTTTCTTTCCAAGTGACTTTGATTTTCTCCTTATTTCATTTCCTTCTTCTTCTTATCCCCAAACAACAAATGTTCGCTTTTTACCTGTGAATTATTACAGCTTTGTCGAACAACTTATTTCCTTTATGGAGAGGTTTGTCTTTCTAAAGAAAGCCATTGTTAGTGAATATACAGTATATAGATTTGTTCCTGGATGCATGAGCTATTGCCTTTCAACTTTTAAACTTATATTTTTATATGACTTTAAAGAAAAGAAATACACCAGTAGGTATCTAAAATCATAGGAAAAATTCTCTAGTTAATATTTAAGTAGATTAGTCTTGCTGTAAACTACCAATGAAGTAATTTTAATAAGACAATTGAAGCAATAATCAAGCAGGGACAGGGTTAAAATATAGCTATGGCACTTCATCCAGAAAACCAAGCAACTCTTCAGGAGGGTGTCTGTCACCAGCTTTATTCTATGGGGGGCTCTCTATAGGTGGCCTTTATTCAGGAAGCTTCCTCTTTCCCTAAGGTTTATTCTTTCAAGTCTCATGAAAGGAAAGCCTTTGTCTAATTCTACTTACCTTCCTTCTTTGCGTTATATTGCCACTGAGATCAAATTTCTTAACATTTATCATTTACCATTAGATTGTGACCTCTTACCTTGGCTACTTCTCAATCTGGGGTGTCTGCATGTCTAAATGAAACGATGAATTTCTACTCTCTACCCTTTTCAAAAAAAGAAACAACTCAAGAATATGAATTAGATTATACTTTGAGGCATCTTTCATCTACATTTCAAAGACCACTGAGAATTTTGGCTCAGGATGATTATTTGGGAAACAATCCCTCTATCAGGAAAGTTTTTTTAAAAACCTACATAGGGAAAAACAATGCTATACCAGGAATCTTTCTTGCAAATGTCTTTACATTGGAATTACTTCTTAAAATAATGTATAAAGGAAATTCTCAGTTTATCATTAACAATCTGGGTATGTTTCTTCATTTTTTTCCAAAGAACATTCTCTTTGAAAATTTGAATCAATCTTATGCATAAAAGCAAAAAAGGTAATTTTTCTTTATTTTTCCTTTCATTTTGATAGGAACTTGAAGAATATTTTTATCCTAAAGATCACCTCTTAGGTAAAAACAGATAAATAAAAACATGTTATTCAAATTGAAGTACATCTGTGAATTAAACCTTTTCAAAATTTAAATTGCTAGAGTCAGTGTTTGAAGTGTGTAGACACATCATTCTCTAATGGGGAAAAATGCATAGGGCATACGGGAAAAATTGAGATAAAACCTATTCTCAGAGCATATGATCTAAAGACCATTGTTGGTATATCATTTACACAGAGTGGAAAGCTCCTGTATGTGTCATCTGGACTTAATTGGTGCCTTTGTATTTAAAAGTGTTTATTTTACTATGCATTTCTTGATAAAAGGAGGGGAGAAATTGTAAGTCAGTAGAAATGTCTAAGTCCTCTAAAGGTTTAAAAAGTACAGCTTTTTCTACTGTCTTCTTTTTCCTTCTCTAAAGACAGACGTGAGAATTCTCAGTTGACTGATGTGCCCCTCAAAAGCTGTAGAACACTGTCTCATTTCCTTGCTTGAATTGGATGCACACATCAGAACTGGTACATCTTTGCTTTCAAACCCATGGCAAGGGAGATTTATTTCTCTTCTACACTCAGCCGGCCAGACTGCATTCAGCCCACCTAGGGCACTAGCAGATATAGTGTGCTCCATCCTCTATTACCATGATCAGATCCTGCACTGCACTTCTGTGATGTTGGAAAATATCTAGGATGTATTTACTACATGCTCTATGCTTTTAAAATATACTCTACAAAGGATGAATTCAAGAAAGTCACATAGGTCACATAAAGATAGCATTAACAATTTCTGTGTTTTATTTTTGTTTATGTTCTAGCTTCCAAAGAGTCTCCTCATTGGTACTCTTGGAATTTCACTATTTAAATCCTGAAATAACTTGACTTGCATGTTGCTCTTTATTAAGTTTCAACTCTGTAGGTACCATGAGAGCAGGGATTACCATCAATAAAGGGTAATCAGTTATCATTTGGAATAGAAAACAGAGATTTTAGCAGAAAATACAGGAGTGGGCAGAAGTAGGTTTATAGTTGTAACACAAATAATACAATAATCAATAAATAATAATGAAAGAATAAACTGTTTCATGTACTCACAACTGTAAATTACTTTTGCCCACCCTGTAAATCAGCAACATGTTTAAAATAATGCTGATCAGATTTTAATCATACTTCTGTAATTACACTGGCCATAATTCAGGGTAGCTTAAATGTAATTTGTAAGAGCTTCTTCAAATTACTTGGTAAAATCATTTTCAGGCAAATTGCAACCAAAGGAAAACCTGAAACTCAAATGGTACCAGGTAACTAAATGGATTATTTCTGTGGATAATTTGCAGAAACTGGGCTCATTTCTGTAAGTGTTTCTTTGGTAGGTGTTTCATTAAAGTGAAATAAAATAATCCAAGCTGAGCTTCTTGGTTACTTAAAAATGTATGTTAAACTAGGATGATTCAGAAATCTCTTGACTGCAAGCCAGGGAGGTATGACCATTTACTAGCTAAAGTGATTAATATAGGAAACTAAATTTGACATGCAAACATCTCAACCCATTTTATATGTGAAAAATTAAGCATTTGATATGATATTATGAAACATTACTTTTGTGCATCACAAAGCTGCAAGAACCAATTTTAATTTTTAAAAAGATAGTACTGAGAAGAAAGATCAAGTTATGATTCATAATACAGGAATTGGAATCAGAATTGCTTTTTAAGTTTGAGTCACATTTTTTTGAAGATCAACATATTTACAAGGTCAACATATTGAGATGTATAATTGGTAGAGCTTCCTTTAAAAATATACGATACATTAAACTATATACACACACAACAGGGCTGATGTTCACATGATGCACATATGTGATCATACTGATTGTTAAGATAGTAACATGACTTTGTACTAGTAAAGAAATATTGTCTTAAGTGTCATGAACACCCTCCCCTCCCCTGACCCCCTTTAGGTCTCCCAGACTTTCTTATGGTCCAGTGTACAGAAGGTCAGTGGCTGGCCTAGCTGGGCTTCTTCATCCTGATCTATCTAGCATTATTACACAAATCCTGATGAGTTGGTAGTCTCACAATACAGGTTGGTATACATTTTGAACACAACTTCTGATTTAACTAAAGTAATCAGGGAATGATTATTCACATCACAAAAGTCTTTCATTTCCCTATAAGATCGTAAGAGAATTCCTTTAAAGGATCTGTACTTAAATGCAGACTTTCAACAAACTATGTGGACAAATTACACAACATCCTCATTTTATTTTCTATTCTGAGCACTATAGATGTTGGATGAATTATCCAAGTAATTGCCTGACTGAAATGTAGCTTTATTTATGAGGCAGTAGCAGAAACACTAATCTGCTCAGTGTAGAAAAGTTAACTTCAGTTTTTAAGTTCTTGTTGGTGGATGGACACTGATCAGGATAGTTAAGAGTGCTTTCTATAAGGGAAAAGTTTTTTTTTTTTTCTTGTTCAAAGCTTCCCTGGGTGATCTTTGTGCAACACAAAGGAAAACAGTACAGTTAGTAACATTCACAAGACATTCAAAATAAGTGAACTTACTCTTGTGGTCTTAATTTTATTGCCTGTAGCACACATCCATCCAGAATTATCAGGGAGTGTCTTACATTCTTCTCCTTCGAGACAAGGCTCCATCTCACACCACCATTTCCCAATCACGATGGAGGCTGTACAGAAGCAGAAAACAAGTGTTTGCGTTTGTTCAGACAACCTGGGCACTGCTGCCGTGTCCCTCTGCAGATGCGATTTCTCATTGAAGTCCTCTTTAACCATCCATAACTGGCTAAGAATACCCTATTTAGAAGAATAAGATTTTAACTCATAAGTTTTACAATGCAAATGTCTAGTTTCATCAAGCGGCATTTTGTCAAAAATCCCCCTATATGATAGAATCATATGGACTGGAAAGACTTGCTTATTGGAAGACTTTTTATTTTATTATTTTTTATAAACCAAAATTGTTTACTATTTCTTTCCAGTGAAGAGGACAAATTTCTAAATACTGTTCAGAATGACTGAGCTATTCTCAGAAAAACCAGCTTATCCACCCAGCATTAAGGTTTATCCCTCAGCGTAGGGCCTTTGAGAATTTTAAAGGCCTACCAAAAGAAAAAAATGAATTGACTAAAAGTATAAAAGGAAAACTGCAAAATAAAAAAAGTAATAATAAATGCAAATATTTGTTTATGGTCAAAATATATTTGATATAGGTTGTGGTTTCTTTTTAATATGTTTGATGTCACATGGTTGAGACTTTCAAAAGTTGAGTCCCTGATAAAATAGCCCTGTATTCCAGGTGATATTGAGGTTGACCACAATAGGAAGTTGGCAATGGATTTAGGGAATATATCTACAGCACTCTGTTTTTGATAATGAGATTTTATAAAACCAATGATTAGATTCACTCAGTTCAAATCAAGATGCTCACATTTTTCTTGATGCCCTGGGTGAAAAATTATTTCTGTATATGTATCAGTTATTTCTGAAGCTACTCAAGGCATTAGTATTATACAAATTTCCTTGGCTTTTTCAATGAAGGCTTTTACTGTGATATGTTGGGAACCTCCTTGCCTGGTATCAGAAGCTGTAACCCCCACCAAGGCTAAGGCGGAGGGAATGACCTTGGAATCATAAGCCACCAAGGAGACAAAAGCTTATCTCCCTGGCAGGAGTGCAGCTTCTGCTCCTTTTTTACTTCACCTTGCCTGAACCCCAATGCTTGGTCGGTTAGCCAATGACAGGTAAGATTCCCCAAGGGGGGAAAGACCTAAGACAGGCACGATCATGTGGGAGGCCCCCAAGGAAGGACTTTGGGGGCTACAGCAAAAGGGGGTGATGGACCCTCACCCCTCAGCTTTGACATAGCCTGAGTGCTCATTGTCTGCAAGAAAATCTCCTAATCTCTTGACTGCCTTACTTCCCTTGCTCCACCTAAGCCTGAAACAATGATAGAGAGTGGTGCAGCCCTGTGCTGAAAAGGGCAGGTTCCCCGGGTGATCAGGCCTAAGAAAGAATATGTAAAATCCTGTGAAACCTGCTTTGTTTAGAATGCTCTTAACTGAATGAGAAGGGTCCAAGGAAGAAGTAAGTTTGTTCCTTAAAGTTCTTATAGCTCTTTAGCTATCTGACCCTGACTCAAAATAGGCCCTCAGAATTCCTTGTTATTTGATCCATACTTCCCAGCAATGAGTAATGAGCTTCACCTGAATTCCTGTGTAAACGAACCCAATAAAAGCCATTGAGGAAAAGGCTCTTGGTCCTTCTCCTTCGAGAGATAGGCCATTTTTACTCCCCTAGCAGATCATGTCTTGGTAGACTTATTCTCATCCGTGGTGGACAGGGGGCTCGGCAGACAAAGCTCCCACACAGTGATACTTTCTGACTCACTGTTTTTGCAGTAGGCTGGAAATCTAATCCTTTACATCACCACCATTCAACTCCTGACATGGCAAAGATGAGTCTCCACCATGATGCTTCATTCTCACAACAACAAGGAAACCAAAGGACATTTGTTAACATCACAGAAAAGTAATAAAATGGGATGGGGCCCCAGCCAGTGTAGCTCAGTTTGTTGGGCTTCATCCCACAAACTGAAAGGTCACCAATTTAATACCCAGTTAGGGCACATGCCTAGGTTGCAGATTCAGTCCCTAGTTGGGGCATGTACAGAAGACAGCCAATTGATGTTTCTCTCTCATATTACTGTTTCTCTCCCTCTCTTCCTCCCTCCTTTCCTCTATTTCTAAAATAAAAATAAAATTAATAAAAAGAAAACAGAGTAGAGAAAACCCCACAATGATGCAGGAGCACATTAAAATTCTCTATCCATATTGTTTTTGTTAGAGGATTAGCTTTCTAACTTAGAAGCAGAGTGGTTCAAACACCCAGATATCTATCTGCATTCAGATTTTCCTCCCATACTTTTCCTACTTTAGTCTTTCCCTCCTTCAGAATCTCGTCTTCCTCAATTTTTGAGTAAAAATTGCTATGCAGGGTTATATATGCAAAATGATGTCTACTCTAGTGTATGGGAAGCTAAGGTTTTTTTTATTAGTAATTTTCTTTATATTTGATTGACGCTTTACACATGGATCAGACCAAATTATATAAAATGTCAATTCATCAGATATGCAAGAAAGTATAGGATGTAAAATCTTTTAAATAGTTTTATCCATATGCAAGTCAGTGTGATATTTTCATAAAACACAGTAATAACACAAAATGCAAATTCTCCACAAGGTACAAAATTATTGTGAGAGTTCTGAATGTTTTCATTTTTAACAGCAGTGCTGTGCACCTGGACAAGGCATAGGGAAAGATTCTGATCATGGGTAAAACAGTACTTATTTATGTAAATCAACAGGTGACAATATTAAATTAGAGGGGCATATATTTTGGCAACAAGAAAAACATACATAATGCTGAAAGGGAACAGTAAATCACACATCTTTGGGTCACATAAGATAAAAGTCAGTGTTGGCAGTGTTTATTGAAAGCCTGTAATCTGAAGCTCCATTTTGCTAGTACTCAACTTACCATATTAGCCATGCTGTCCCCTTAAATCCTGTCTAATATTTCAGTATTAATGCCCTGAATCTACACCTTTGAGAATGGAAACCCTCTGATCTTAGCTCTGAGGGTAACTCTCTTTACCACAGTCTCCAATTGAGCATTTCATCACCCTTTCCTCATTGTTCTGCTCTGGGAAAAATGAATGACAGCCAGCCAGGTTCAGCCTGCTCACAGAGGACACTATTCCTTTTTTTTAGGCTTCCCTCTGCCCTCTCCAAAGTGACCTACTTCATTGCAAGCTAACAAAACAGTTCTCTTTCTGAAGTATGATTATCTTCTAAATGACAATGTAGATAGAAAAAGAACACATCTCAAAACCCATGTATCCCCTTTAATTCAAGGTTGCAAAGATCTGCTGATTCATAGGGAAAAATAACAGGCAATGTCTTCAGCCTTGCCTATACACTCTAAAAATTCCCATTATACCTGCATATCTAAGTAAAGTTTGGTGACTTGGCACTGCCTCTGGCTTATCAGAACCCAGTTCATTCTTGTTTTTCTAAAGATACCATTGCATTTATTTTGTTTCTGTTTCTGATTTGTGTACTACATGGTCATCTCTCTCTCTCTCTCTCTATATATATATATATATGTATATGCATATACATATATATAATCTTTGTGCTTGAGATGAAACATTAATCTTCAATCCTAATCATTTTAATAAACTTGTATTTGATAAAATATCTTTAAAAAATTCATAAAGAGAAGATTTAAAAATTGTCTCCTCTTCTCCCAAACTGGAATCTACCTAAAACCTTCAGATTAATAAAAGGAAATAATATTAATGTTATTTAACTATTTTGTAATATTTTTCTTGTGGATATATTTACAATAAGAAAAATTTAAGTACTGAAATTTTTTAGATGTCTTTAATTATAATGGCCAGTACAATAATAAAAATGATAATTGACTTTTTGTATGCTTTTTATATGTTTCTGTAATTAGTACTTTGAGAATATTATATCACAAAACCCATGTTTTTTATCATTATAATTTTAACTCATTCTACTTTTGTGTTCAGGATTCAAAGAACTGCAACAAAGCATTTATTGACTTCTGAGTGAATGAAAAAATTCTCACTGCTATACTAATATAGAAATAAATTCCATGTCAACATACTTGTGGAAATGTAATATTGAGGGTACATTTGCTTTCTTGTAAAATTAAATGTACTTAAAGTAATTTGGGTACCCTTTTCTCCACAATCTCTCCAGCACTTGTTTTTTTGTTGATTTGTTTATGATGGCTATTCTAACTGATGTGAAGTGTTATCCCCTCATGGTTTTAATTTGCATCTTTCTGATGGCTAGTGATGCTGAACATCCTTTCATATGACTGTTCTCCTTCAGTATATCCTCCTTAAAGAAGTGTCTGTTCAAATCCTTTGACCATTTTTAAATTGGATTGTTTGTCAACCTAGAGTGAAGTAATGTGAGTTCTTTATATATTTATATAGTGCACTGTTGGTGGCAATGCAGAATGGTACAGCCACTGTGGAAAACAGTATGGAATTTCCTCAGAAAACTAAAAATGGAACTGCTTTTTGACCCAGCAATACTACTGCTGGGATTATTCCCTAAGAATCCTGAAACACCAATCCAAAAGAACCTATGCACCTGAGTGTTCATAGCAGCACAATTAACAATAGCCAAGTACTGAAAGCAACATAAATGCCCACCAGTAAGTGAGTGTATAAAAAAAACTATACTATGTTTACACAATAGAATACTATGCAGCAGAAAGAAAGAAGGAGCTCCTACCCTTCAGTGCAGCATGGGTGGAATGGGAGAGCATCATGCTAAGTGAAATAAGGCAGGAGGAGAAAGAAAAATACCATATGATCTCACCTATAAGTGGAACCTAATCAACAAAACAAATAAGTAAGCAAAATATAACCAGAAATATTGAAATAAAGAATAAACTGAAAGTAACCAGAGGGGAGGGGGGATAAGGATAATGGGGGGAAATAGGGGAAGGTCCATCAAGGAACATGTATAAAGGACACATGGACAAAACCAAAGGGGGTAGGTTTGAGGGTGGGAGGTAGGGATGGGTGCGGGAGGGTGTGTGGTGGGGTAAAAATGGAGAAAACTAAACTTGAACAACAATAAAAAATAATAATAATTTAGGCAAGAAGACAGTTTATATTACACTTAGTTCTTCCTAGTTTGAGCTACACATATTGGATTTCATAAAATTCCCACTAGTGAAAAGTTTTGAAGACATGAGAAACTTGTGAGGTAGGTATATAATTCTGTAACAACTTTTCTCCCCTAAAAGAATGAGTTAATTAAATATCAGCTGCAAAACAGATTCCCTGTTATCTGTGGTGGTTACAAAAAAAGGGTCTTAAAGTCACTTTTAACCCTGGGGTTCTGGGATTCGCTCAACAACCGTGCCATGTTCAGGAAAATAGCTGATCTTCAATTTTTTCAAGAATGTTCACCTTCCCTTGAGAGATTCTTAAAATCACTAAAACCACTTTAATCATGTGTCTTGATTTTGCCTTTATACCAAGTCACATTGTTGTAGAGAGAAAAGAGAGACTGGAAAGGAGAATCTATCCATCTTTCAAGGATAAGTCATAAATAGGACAGAAATCTCTTTTATTTTATTGTAGTGTTGTCTGTAACTTTGAGGCATTTTTCTGTGGGAACAGATCAAGGTACTAATATATAATGACCTTAATAAATACAGCAAATACACATTATATTGTCTAAGAATTGTAGTCCATTTGTATAATTTTAATAAAAAATGATTAAGTCTTAATTCAGCACATTCTATACTCAAAGCACTGCCCGATTTGCAAAAACTGTAAAATAATGAACATGACACAGCCCTGCCCTCAGAACTTACACTTCAGCTCAATGTATCTCAACATGGGCTCTATTGGCATTGAGGAATGAATTATGGTCAGGGGGCATAAATGAGTGAATTACTACTTCAGCCATAAATCCCTTATTGGGCCTGAAGAGCAGGCTTGCAGTGGAGAGTAGAAAGAGAAAACTTTAATAAAGTTTGGAAAGCAAGGGAATTGGGCTTTTTTCTTTTAACTTAATTTTTATTTTTTTAAAGAGTGGTAAGTCACTAAAGAAATGATTCATATTTGGTGAGCAAAGGGAAGATCTGATTACAGCAGTGGATGGGGAAGATGAACTTTGCAGTAATGTATAAGATGGAAGAAGAAATAAGCGAACAGATGAAATGCCAGTAGGCACCATATCATTCAAGTAGAGATGGGATAAGGTCTTGATTTTAGATGCGTACTCTACAATTGTGAAGAAGGGGTGTTGCAACTGAGGAAGCATTATGGCCAGAAACTCAACTGTATTAACTGTAACCGCAACCACCTTGGACTCAATTATTAGCTTACTCACCAAGCAGTGAAGTACTTCCTTGAGAACAGGGATCACACTGCATTCATCTTTGAATGACACAGAGTAGCTCAAGACTGGATTGCAATTTAAAAATGAATAAATTAATAACAATAAAATAAAAAGAGAAAAATAGTGCCTATATCAAAGGATAGTGAGGATTACATGAAAAATGGTCGAAGTACTGAGCGGTTTCTGGCTGCAGTAAATGTACAATAAATATTAGCTATCGCCATCATCATTTTCATCATCATCATTTTTATTACTTTAAGGAATAAAATCACTCCAAACAGAAAAGGCAATTCTTCACAAAGTTAGAGAATAAATCATTGTTTTTCAATAGTATGCCCAACTCTGAGCTCACTTCTATGACTTATGAGAGTTTGAGCATAAATTAAATGATTCAACATAGCATTTCATTCATGTTCCCAGAGTAGTTTATAAGTACACCAATAAAGACAAATTTTCAGACTCATCTTTGTTGCAACCTGTCATGCAATTTAAAGCAATGGAACTCCAGTAATGGACTGGGACAGCTCTCTAGCCTCCCTTTTGCACAGGTTGTTGGAACAGGTGTTACAAAGATCTTTTTCAAAAACCTTCAGTGGCTCTTTGTGCTACTATCTTTATCAAAGCAAACAGAAAATTAAATGCATTGAATACCATTGCCTGCGGTCATTTCAAACTCCCTCTTTCCTGTGAGCTCACATTTAAGCATAGGATTTAGTGTAGAGCATAGGTGGCAAACACAAGGCCCGTGCACTGAATCCAGCCCTCCACCTTGTTTTATCTGGCCTGGCACCTTGTTTTTGCCTGGCGGCAGCCCTGAGCTCTCACTTAACTGTTAAGGAGTAGTTACATTTACACAGTCCTAATATCACATTTGGCCCTGTTGTGGCCCATGGTGAAAATGAGTTTGACATATCTGGTGCAAGGCTTATAATGATTAAGACTCTAAGCTCTTGGGTATGTAATAGAAGAAACTGGGTTTGGATTTATACAATACCATTTCTTGGTAGTATATCTTGGAAAAGTTCTTTAGTTTTGGTCTCAGGATTCAGATTTAGAAATGGAGTTAAAACCACAACTGGTTATAATGAATTTTAGATGAGATAAAGTACTTAGCATAGTACCTAATAAACTTTGTACTCAACACATGGCAGCTATTACTATTATTTACTCACATATCCTCTATCTAGCTAGCTATGTTTGCATCCATTCAATTACTGTTTTAAAGAGTTAATGCCTGATCTTTAATGGAAGCTTATACTAATTCTGGGATGCATATATTCATTTTTTTACTGGTTAAACTGCATTTCTTTGTGAGATGTACAAGATATTTCAAAGTCATAACAGCTGATGATGGAATTATTAGCATTGCTCTCTGTGGGAAACTGTTCCACATGCCATGGAAATGTAGCTCAGTCCTTACGTGGAAAACCAGTGGGGTGTGTGTCGGCACACAGGACCACACCCACAGATAGGTTTTCCCCTGGGGAATCTGGCCTGCATTGTATCTAGACCACTATGAGGCTTGCTTTTGTTAAAACTCCTTCACCCTGAATTGAGGCAGCAAGGGCTTGCTTCAGCATCCTAAAATCTGAGTTAAACCTCCCAAGTATGGAGTGTTAACAATCCAACCATTTTTCCCTTTACATTTGCAAATATCCTTCTTCTTTGGTGTGATTAGCAACACCCTTTCCTTTGTTGTCTATAAAAGGTAATCACCTAATGTGAACCCATGCATAGTAAATGAGGACTACCCTCCTTGTAATGTACCCAGGAAAACAATAAAAGCCTGTTCAGGTGGGGGTTGGGGCCCTCTCTCTCTGACTTAGAGAGCGGCTGTGCCATCCTTTTTTCCCCCACAGGATTCCTGTAGTCCATGTGTATTTGTTCACGAGTAGCCACAACATACATGTATCCTGCTGGCCAGGATCCGCCGCAACTCTCCTGTACAAATACTATTCAGTGATTTTCAAACTGGGGCAATTTTATGTTGGTGAGAGTGCAGGTGAGGGTATGGATTGTGAACTGGGCAGTATTTAAAACCAATATGATACAATTTCCTTGAATGGTGGGTTTTATTAAAGGTATTTAAAGACAAAAGTTATACTTAATTCATTCAAAAGCTATTTGTTAACTGCTGTGCTGAGCATAAAATAGGCACAGTTCCTATTCTTATGGGAGATATAAACTAAATGTAACAATGCAATAATATATACTAGCAAATTCTGATGTGTAAAAAAGATACAATGTTTATAAAGGAAACTAAAATGTGGGTATGATTTAGGTTGTCAGGGTGATGGTGGTAAGAATTCTCATTGATATAATAATTTAACAACTAAGAAATCAACAAAATAGCCCTGACTGGTGTGGCTTGGTGGACTGAGTGCTAGCCTGTGAATCAAAGGGTTGCCAGTTCAATCCCCATCTAGGGAACATGCCTGGGTATAGGTCAGGTCCCTGGTAGGGGGCGTGTGAAAAACAACCACACATTGATGTTTCTCTCCCTCTCTTTCTCCTTTCCTTTCTCTCTCCTTTCCCCTCTCTAAAATAAATTAAAAATATCTTAAAAAAGAAATCAATGAAATAATATTATATTATTACATTAAATATAATTTTATATGATATTATATATATATAAAATATATATATACGTGTGTGTGTGTGTGTGTATATATATATATACATAAAATATATATACACACACACACATACACACAAGGTCTGTCTAAGAGGTATCATTTATTGAAGAAGATACAAGTAACACTGTACACAGAACAATGACACCTTAGTCCCTTCAAAGCAGGCATTTTGGGACTTCACACAATTCTCAAAATTGCCATCAGCTGCCTCATGGTGTTCTGAATTTCATCAGTGGTTTGAAATCTCTTCCCTTTGAAAAGTGATTTTGGTTATGGGAAAAGCCTGAAGTCACAAGGGCACTAAATCTTGACCGTAAGTGGGCTAAGTCACCTGGGTGATTTGATGTTTCACCAAAAAACTTCATGAGATATGATACATGAGCAGGCATGTTGTTGTGTTGAAGCTGTCAATCACCAGTTGCCATAGCTGCAGCCTTCTGAATTATCTGAATAGTTTCTGCAGAGGAATGTTTAAACTTAATGAAAAATTTGTTGCATATTTGTTGCTCTACTTGCTCAGTCATTTTATTTTTGTTTTTTTCTCAGTCATTTTGAATGTGATGGTGACACAGTACCCATGCTCACTCAATGGTATCTACTGCCCCAACTGACTAGTACAGTGAAGTTATCATTGTTCACACATGTGCATTCCAGTCCACTCTCCTTGGCTGCCAGGTTACACTGATGTCATACAAACTGTTCTTGTTATATTAACAATGGCTGGAGTTTTTCGGGACAGACCTCATCTCATTCATATATACATATATATATATATACACACACACACATACATAAAAATACATACATGTGTAAATATATGGCTAACCTCACAGAAATTTGAATATACAATACATAAATCTTGTACTTGTCCAACCTGTCTTATCAGAAGGCAAGGATACAGGTCCTTCTTCTTTGACAAACATTGTCTGCTCTAGTGAGAGGAAGTTTTTAGAGACTTCACTAACTCAGGGATATGCTCTTAATTCCTGCCAATAATAATATTGCTCTTCTTAAGCTGGACACATTGGCTGGAGCCCCTGGCTTATTCTGAATTTTCAATATGGTGGTCCCTACATATCCATGGTTTTGCTTTCTGCCATTTCAGTCACTTGCAGTCAACTGTGGTTGAAAATACATTAACAGCATTTATTGAAAAAATCTGCAGGTGAGTGGGACTGCACAGATGAAACTGCCACTGTTCAAGGGTCAAATGTGTATTGTTACAATTGTTGTATTTCATTATTAGTTATTTTTGTTAATCTCTTATAGTATTTAATTTATAAGTTAAACTTTATCATAAGTATATATGTACAGGAAAAAGTACATATAGGGTTTGGTACTATTAGTGACTTCATGAATCCACTAGTGGTCTTGGAATGTATCTGTCTTAGATAAGGGGAGACAACAGTATATGATATCACTATCATCCTGTCCACTTATAAGTCACACACTGGATGTTGGTCTTATTTTCACTAAATTGATGGTTTTATTTTGGATTTAAATTCAGCATATTTTTGCATTTGTATAGGTACATAATTTTTATATATGGTTAAAAAACTATGCTTATTAAATACGCCCCCTGCTTTCATTCCCTATATTCTTTTTTTTTTACAAATTTAATATTTACTGTATTTTTACATTACTTTTCAGTCCCCTTACATCCCCCTCCCCTCAGCCATCACTACACTGTTGTCCATGTCCATGAGTCCTTCTTCCTATTTGCTCAATCCCTCTAGCCTCTAAACTAAGCTCCCAATAGCTGTCATCCTGCTCTCCATCTCTGAGTCTGTCTCCATTTTCCCTGTTAATTCAGTTTGTTCATTAGATTCCACATATGAGTGAAATCATATGGTATTTGTCTTTCTATGACTGTATTATTTCACTTATCATCATGTTCTGCAGGTCCACCTATACAGTTGAACAGGGTAAATTTTTCTTCTTTTTTACAGCTGAGTAGTATTCCATTGTGTAAATATCCCATAGTTGTTTTATCCACTCATCTATTGATGGACATTTGGGCTGCTGCTCCCATATCTTGGCAATTGTAAATAACACTGCGATGGACATAGGAGTGCTTGTGTTCTTTCGAATTAGTGTTTTGGTTTCCTTTGGATATATTCCTGGAAGTAGGATTGCTGGGTCAAAAGGAAGATCCATTTTTAATTTATTGAATTATATGTATACCACTTTCCACAGTGGCTGCACCAGTCTGCATTCCCATCAACAGTGCAAAAGAGTTCCCTTTTCTATACATCCTCACCAGCACTTGGTGTTTGTTGATTTATTGATGGTAGCCATTCTGACAGGTGTGAGATGATATTTCATTGAGGTTTTAATTTGTATTTTTTCTGATGATTAGTGATATTGAACATCTTTTCATATATCTATTGGCCATCTATGTGTCATTTTTGGAGAAGTGTCCATGCAGGTCCTTTGCCCTTTTTAAAATTGGGGTTTTTTTTGGTGTTGAGTTTTGTAAGTACTTTGTAAATTGTGGATATTAACCCCTTATCAGATGTATCAGCAAAGATATTCTCCCACTCTGTGCATCGTCTTTTTATTTTGCTAATGATTTCCTTTGCTGTGCAAAAATTTTTATTTTGATGTAGTCTCATTTGTTTATTTTTTTCTTATGTTTACCTTGCCTGGTGAGATATATCAGAAAAAATATTGCCACAAGATATGTTCAAGATTTTGTTGCCTATGTTTTCTTCTAGGATTTTTATGGTTTGGGGTCAAACATTTAAGTCTTGATCTATTTTTAACTTATTGTTGTTTGTGGTATAAGAAGGTGGTCTACTTTTATTTTTCTGCACATATCTATCCAATTTCCCTAACACCATTTATTAAATAAACTATACCCATTATATGTACTATAAGAGGAACATATCTAAACATCATAAAGGTAATATATGACAAACTCACTGCCAATGTCACACTCAATGGGAAAAAGCTATAAATGTTTCCCTTATGATCAGGAACAAGACAGGGATGTCTACTTTCACCTCTCTTACTGAACACTGTACTGGAAGTCCTAGCCAGAGCAATCAGGCAAGAAGAAGAAATAAAAATCATCCAAATGGGAAAAGAAGTAGTAAAACTTCTATATTCTCAGATTGACATGATTCTGTACATAGAGAACCTCAAAGATTCCACCAAGAAACTACTATAACTGATCAATGATTTTAGCAAAGTAGCAGGATATAAAATTAATATCCAGAAATCAGTGGCATTTTTATATGCCAAAAACAAATTAATAGAAATTGAAATCAAGAAAGCAATCCCATTAACAATTGCTTCAAAAAGAATGAAATACCTAGGAATAAGCCTAACCAAAGATGTAAGAGACCCATACTCAGAAAATTAAGACATTGAAGAAATTGAAGAAGGCACAAGTGGAAGCACATACTGTGTTCATAGATAGGAAGAATTTGCATAATCAAAATGTCCATACTACCCAAAGCAATCTATAGATTCAGCACAATTCCTATCAAGATTCCAATGACATATTTCACAGAATTAGAACAAATATTTCAAAAATTTATATGGAATCACAAAGGCCATGTATAACAACAGTGATCCTGACAAACAAGAACAAAATTGGAGGAATCACGCTACCTAATATCAAACTGTACTATATGTCCACTGTAATCAAAACAGCATGTTTCTGGCATAGAAACAGACACATAGATCAATGGAACAGAATAGAGAGCCCAGAAATAAACCCTTACCTTTGTAGTCAATTCAACAGAGAAAGCAAATACATACAATGGCCTATATTCTCATGTTTAACATTCTCTGTTTAACATATTGTGTGACCCTGAAGTTAATAATAGATAGTAATTTGTAATTTTATTGAGATGCAAACATTTTGATGTTCTTATTTTTGTCAACCTCAGTAATCTTTACATTTTTCCACTAATTCTGAATGTAACATAAATTCTTTTCTAAAATTCAAGACATATAGATGATTGTCAAAAGGATCATATGCATCACTCATACTTTCATTAAGCAGAGGTAGACTGTTATATTTGGGTATTTTTTTTCCAGACTTTCTCTTTGAGTTTTCTTGACACAGCAACCAGGGTGATCTTTTAAAATGCAAATAATTTCACATCACTCCTCTGCTTAAAGCTCTCCAGTGGTTTCCATTACATAGAATAAATTGTAAACATCTTACTATGTAGCCTACAAAGATCCATGTCTTTTGACCCCTTCATCTGTCCAATTATATTTTCTACCATCCCCACTCTACTTCACATTTTGTCCCAATCATTCAAACATGTAGCTCTTCAGCGAACTTGTCAATATTATTTCTGATTCAGCTCATCCTCTGTCTCGGGCATGTTCTCCAAGAATCAACACTGATCTGGCCAAAATTCAGTTATTTCTGCTCAGAGTGGCCCTTTCTTGATTATTTATCTAAAATAATCCACACCTACCTGACCTACTACTTTCTCCTTCTAGCCTGCTTTGACTTTCTTCATTACAGTTCTACTACCTGAATTCACACATTTTTAGTTTATCTGGGTATTTGTCTTTCCCTTCCACTTGATTGTAAGCTTCATGAGGTTTGAACTCTATATTCCAAAGTGATCAGAACATGCTGGCACATAGTAGGTGACCAATATTTATTTTTAAATGGTTGAATAAATAATACACCAACACAATTTGTAATATAAAATTTTTCATAAAAGTAAAATTATATCACATATACTGTTTTGTAATCTAATTTAAAACCTAACTGCTGAACATACACCATTTTCCTTGTCTGTAAATAAAATGTATCACAATTTTAATACCTACATAATATCCATAGCAAGGCTCTATCTTAATTTATTTACTAGTCCCATCTTATTGAAAATTTAAGTTTGTGTGTGTGTGAGTGGTTGCTGGTTTGCTATTAGAAAAAATGTTTACATGAACATCCTTGTGTGGATGGTGAAACAGCACTAGGTTTTAGACCCTTATTCATCAACATCATAACTTGAGTTCTCACTAAGAAAGAATTCAGAGTCAAGACTCAAAACTATAAGAGAAAGTTTATTTAGAAAGTCATAGAGGTAGGAAAAATGAGCCCTAGAAGAAATGGGCTCAGGAAATGAGTTACAAAAGCAAAAGAAGAGCCCTTGGAACTTAGGAGAGAGAGGCAAAGACACAGGTGTGCTCTGGGGGGCCTGAGAGTGAGGGGGTGGAGAGAAAGAAAGAGAGTGAGCACATTCAGACTTCTTGTCTTAGGGCTTTTATTTGGAGCTCTCAGGGGATAGTAGACATAAAATACTCATCAGTTTTCCAGGTGTGCCTCCTCGGGGTTGTGGTCTCCACTGATTGGTCGCACCAAGGCAGGGGGTCATTAGTCATTGCAGCAGGTCCTGATGTCTGCCATGGCATTTCTCCATCTGGTTTTGCTGCTTTTCTGGGCCCTGAGCTGAAGCACAACTGAAGCATAGATATCACATCTAGGGGTCAGTGCTTAAGGGAGTGGTTGTGCAAGGGCTTGCAATTTTGCCCATCACTAGACACCTGGGGCCCTTCACTCTGGTGACCCTCTGCACCCAATCTATAGTGCCTATTCTACTCATACCTATCCAATCATCTTGTACACTTGCACATAGTTCTTTCAAGTTTATTTAATTTCACCAGGATGAATTCTAAGGAATGAAATTTCTTAGTTAAAGGATGAAAAGGACTTTAGTACTTGTGATATATATCTTGTCATATTGTCATCCAGAAAAAAATATAAAAACTGCTATTTCTTTCACAGTACCAACTTCTCTATATAGCTTCCCCAATGCTAAATTCGTAATGATGTTAGTGTGGCATGGATTTTGCTTTTCTTTGGGGAGGTTTTGGAAACATAATGCTTAGCTAGCTAGTTAACCCAGACAACTGCCAGCCTTCATATTCCAGTTCAACTGTCTATAGAGTTGAATTAATATAGCAATAAAACCTCAATTACTTCATTAATAATTTCTCCTCAAAGAAACTCAACTGAGAGAGCTGTCACAAAAATGAAGAGGAAATGAAGAGGTCAAGACTAGTGGAGGCTCTAAGTCAAAATCAACCAACCAACCAAACATGCCACATGTGATGCCTTTATGTAAATGGATATTTCTTATTGGTCCCCAATGAATGGGATGCACTTATAGCATATGTATCTTTTTAGTTCAGCTAACTCAATGTGAAGAATTTTGCTCTTTTAGAACAGAAGAGACATTTATGTTTTAATTCCACTGGAATTTCATATCCTGATTGTCAGTTCTATTTGATCCATTTATATCCATGGTAACAAAATGGAGTGGGGATACCTGGGTGGAGAAGAAGCCTAAATGGTTCTGCATTTTAAATCAAAAGGAAGATCAGATTTAAAAAATGACATTTACAAGCAATGTTAAGCTACATATATATCTGTACATCTTTTGGTGCTAAGATATCTGTGTTATTACAACTTTAGAGGAAGTATATTCATATGTAAGCATTTTCCCAATTTGAAAGAAGTACTTTATAAGCTTATTATTAGAATCTATAATATAATTTTTGCTAGAATTTCTATAGATTTATTATAATCAAATAATGCCAGTAAATTACCCCTTCCACTTTTCAAATATAAAGTAATGACTTTTATAGTTATTGATGTGTTGAAATATCACTTTTGGTTGTTCCACTTTGCAACTGATCCCAAATTAAATTATTCCCAGAAAATTCTTGGCATCAGGTTTCCTTGCAAAATGAGCGCTTGCTGTCTTGGCAGTAATGGGAAAGTTGTACACTGATTATAAGGTCTTTCATTTAATCTCACTCCCACTAGAGAAGACCAACAGAGGTAAAATTTAAATAGAAAACACATTTCAGATGCTAGCAGTGAAAAAAAACGTTTTTCAGCCTAATGAAAAGGTATCATTTTTCTCTATTTTATTCAATAATTTGTAAGTCATTTCCAAATGGATTACATTAAAGGAAGTTCAGACTCCCAGTGAGATGCTCTTGGCATTGATGGAGACTTTAGACAAGGGAGAACAGAGCATGTGAAACCTCTTAGGCCTTTTCAGATCTGTACAAATTATTAGCAAGTAGGAGAGAAGTGTTTCTAACCCTGAAGTTATCTATTGTCTGAGAAACCAGATCCTAGGGAATTGAGCAAGACCCATGTTTTCTCTTATTTTACTAGGATGTGAAAAGTGGTTGAGTGAGTTACAACTGAGAACAGGGAAATCTTAGGAGGAATGAGTCCTGGATGAGAAGCTTGTGGCTCTAAGTGTTCTCTCTCCTTCTTTCACAGTTGTTTGATAAAATAAGAGAACAACGTGCTCTAAAGCCATTACACTCATGCAATCTTTGAGGAGACTTCAATGCCTTTAGGTTTATTATAATAATTGAACTTCATAAAACATAACCTGACTTTCATGTGAGTATGAAATGCATACATCTTGAACATAGAACATGCTTGGGTCTAGTTTTAATTGTGCATATGTGTTTGAAATGGCAAAATAATTTGATTATTTGTTATTTTTTGTAATTTGGCAAGAACAGCCCAATATTCCCTTGGCATATGACTTTGCCTACCTTGAGAAACAAAATAAAAACCAACCATTTCCTTTATTTTTCCCTACAGAATGGCATACATCTAGCATGGTTGGTTTTGTGGAATTGTCTAGATGGATTAGAAGACCTGAGCTTTACTTATCAGAAAATATTTATAGATTATATGCTCTATGCTTGGCACCACTTAATATAGGCAGTATGAGATACATACACATATGTCAGACTTTTACATATGTTTCAAAGTAGATGAAATAAGAAATAATATAAGGTTCTTATTTTTAAATACTTCACTTACATGCAGAATGCAAAGAACAAAAATGAACAAACAAAACAGAGATAGATTCAGAGAACAGATTGATGATATCCAGGTTAATGGGAGCTTGGGGAGGTGGGTGAACAGGTGAAAGAATTGAGAAGGAAAAATTGGTAGTTACAAAAGGAATATAGTCAAAAGTAAGAACTATGTATGATGTA